>PNEQ01103878.1:0-24705 GCA_003012365.1 Medauroidea extradentata
AGTCAATGATGACAAGAAAACTTTTCCCTGCGAACTCTAATATGTCAGTCCCTAAATGAGCCCAAGGCCTCTCGGGGACTGGGTGAGGTATCAGTGGTTCCTTAGTGTTCGACCTTTGAAATGTCTGGCACACATTACAGCGACTAACAACACGTTCTATGTCACAAGACATACTGGGCCAGTAGAAGACTTCTCTGGCATTCCTTCGGGTCACCTCAAGGTCAGAAACTGAAAACGATGATACAAAAGATTCTTGCGTGGTGAACAGTACTTGTCAAAACGAGAAATGACTGTGTCAAACACTTGTGCCTCATCCTCAGCAAGGTTAAAGGAATTGTATATCTCAATCCCTTTATCGCCGATCGCATTCAACAACAGCGCCACACGCGGGATATCAGCGTCATCCTTTACCTTCAGTACCTGGAGGTGCAGTTTAAATTTTTGTTTCCAAAACGTCCAGTTTTGGTCAAGATTTCCTTCAACAACAAGTTGATCGGGCGGTCGAGCGAACTTATCCATCTTGGTCAAGTAGAAACAACAACCTTAGTGTTATTCAAGCATACTAATTTCCGTCACGACGAGACTAGACACAAAAAAAAATTAACCCCGTACCTGATACCATGTTAGATACTTTAATGTAACAGCGTACGCCAGTTGACAAAGTCTTTTTATTGCATTTTTTTTCTTCTCCCAGTTGACAAAGTCTTTTTATTGCAACTTTGTTACATCTCAGCCATCTTGGTTTTCACCATGATGATGCGCCCACACACAGCATGCAACTCAAACATCTGACTAGCACCTTACAAGGTGCCAACACAACACATTTTAAACATATCTTACAGTGGGCAGAAGCTAACACTTCTGCTTTTATTTAGAACAGAACTGCAAAGAGTAGAACCAGTGCAAAAACACTGTATGAAATTTGGACCCAGAAGACATTTAATGTTAAAGAGCTACAATTGTTTGGTACTGAAGTATCTGTACACATACCTACGGGAAAATGAAAGCAGTGGGATAAAAAAAATCTATCCAAGGTATCTTTTTTGGATATTCTGAAGATACTAAGGATCTACTTTACAGATGAAAGGAAGGTAGAACTAAAAAATGTTATTTTACTGACTGAAAATAAAGTCGAACAACAATACAATACAGAAAATGTAATACTGGAACCTTCAGGAGAAAATGAGAACACTACAGACCTACAGTATAAAAGTAATACTGCAAATCAAGAAACAATGACAAGAAAGGAGCAAGAAGTAAATAGTGATCAACAGGAAGAAGACGGTGACTGCTGTAAGAAGAAAGAGGAAGTAGAGAATCCAGAGATGATGGAACAGAGACAGTGAAATGTCAAGAAACCAATATGAAACATGTTTTCCTAGTGTAGAAAATGAACCATCTGCGGTCATAAAGAGTTACGATGCATGTAAGTGGCCACAGACAATCGAAAAAGAACTGAAGGAGCTAGAAGACAACAAAGCATGGTCTATGTGTGATGTACCTAAAGATAAGGTTGTTATCAGTAGCAAGTGGGTTTTTAAAATAAAGCAAGGGGACAAACAATATGAATACAAAGTGAGATTTGTTGCGAGAGGGTTTGAACAAAGTGAGTTTGTTGACTTGAGTGAAATGTATGCGCCAGTTACACAGTTAGCTACATTTAGAGTTTTTGTTGCTGTTGCAAATAAACTCATACTGCATATTAATCAGTTAGATGTAAGAGGGGCATTTTTACATGCAGACATTATGGAAGAGGTCTATATGAAGCTGCCTAAAGGAGCTAAACGCAAAAATAATATTGTTAAACTGAACAAGTCAATATATGGGCTAAAAAGATCACCAAAATGTTAGAATAAGAAATTTGACACAGTCATGAGTGAAGAAGGTTTTGTTAGATCTGAAAGTGACTACTGTTTGTATAATAAGTGTAAAGATGGTCAAAGATTGTATCTACTTGTATATGTTGATGACCTGCTTTTGTTTGGTTCAGATGAAACAGAAATATGTAATGTGAAAAGTCAGGAAAAATATTAGGAAGGTATCCTTAGTAAATATGGTATGAGTGTAAGCCAATAAGAACACAAATGGATCAGAATTTCAAGTTTGAGATGCTACGTGATAAATGTAATGCCAAAGATGTAGAGAAGGTGAGTCGACAACTAAAAGGCTGCTTGCTCTATGCTGTTTCAGGTTCAAGGCCTGACTTGTGTGCCTCAAGAACTCTGCTCAGGTTCAAGGTCTGACGTGTGCCTCAAGAACTCTGCTGAGTCGTTACCAAAGAGGTGCTAATGAGCATGTCTTAAAAGCAATCAAACGAGTGTCATGATACATCAATGGTACTATGCATTTAAAGTTAGTGTATAACTGTAATAGTAGTGCTGCTCTTGTTAATGTAGATTGGGGAGGAGATTGTTGTGTTAGCAAATCTACCACAGGTTTCTGCTTTAAAGTGTTTGGGTGTTTTGTCTGTTGGAGCTCAAAGAAAGAGAGCTTTGTAGCACTATCTCCTACAGAATCTGAATATGAAGCATTGTGTAACGCAGTTGGTGAAGTCTATTGGTTGAAAAATCTTATGTATGATTTGAACTTTCCTGATGTAACCCCTATCAACATTTTTGAGAACAATCAGTCCGCAATAAGCGCAGCCAAGAACACAGAAAGTCACAGACAACTGATACATGTTGATATAAAGTATCACTTTGTCAGAGAAGCACTCTCCGCAAATGTTGTAGAAACTAAGAATGTCAAGAGTGAAGATCAAATTGCTGATACGTTCACTACGCCGTTAGCTAGGGAACCATTCTGTAAGTTCAGAGACCAAATAAGACTGATGTAAATAATTTATTGAGAAGGAGTGCTGGGAATTAACTAAAATATTTAGTATAATCTGTAGCATAGTGTTGGCCACCCTCTTAATATTTTTTTCTTCGTGTGAACAAGTAATGGTTGCCGCGGAATGTTTATGTTCTGAGGTCTTGGTAATGAAGCAGATGTAACATAATTTCACTGCAGAACTGATTTTCATTAACAAAGATGTTTTAAAAATAACTACATGAACATTAATGACTATATAACTAAGGTTTGGCAAATAGCACAAAAATTGGTGAGTCATTTATGTTCAATGTTTGACTAACGTAGATGGCACAAATATAACTTATATTTGTTCACATCTTATCTCTTTACTTGACACAATAAAATAGTGGGTATCAAATTATGTCTTGGCCAATTTAATGCTGATGAATGAACAAATAATACAGATTTAACATGCATAGTGAGTGAGTAGACTCCAAGTCAAATTTACAGGTGGGAGTTAAACTACTTCTGTAATGAACCTAGTAGAGACTCTCTAGATGGAACTATTGTGACTATCATGAACACATAACTTCCCAATTGTACTGGGAAAAACATGTTATCTTCAGAAGTACACGTAAAAGAAATTACATGGCAAATTGTAGCCCTACTCTTATGTCAGATACCTTGAACAAGAAGGAAAACTTCAAAGCCAGCTATGTATTTATATGAGCAGACAGAGCATCATGAAAAGGAACATGTGTTGAGTGTTAAAAATGTTCATCACAGTCTCTTAAGTAGCAGAGCTGAAAAACTGACTGTCAAGACAATGCTGACGAAGAGATCAATGTAAAAAAAATTATTAGGCTAGCATATAGCCAGTAGAGACTTCTGACATCACAGAATGATTGAAAGGCTACCATTAAAATAGTTATGTAATGATACTTTGATTCATATTAGCACCACAGTATCTCCAGACAATGTTATTGAGATTTCTGGAAATGGTTGGATGAGTACCACAAATATGATTTCATATGACTTCTGATAACAGCGCTAGAGAGCTCAGACGCCAAGTTAACAGCTAACCATACTACATAACAAGACATGATGTCAAATTTGTAACGTACAACTTTTAAGTAACTACATAATTGAAAGTAAGAAGCTTATAAAAGTGTATACAGTGATGGACATAACCCGCAGATAAATACATAATATAAATTTTTTTATCAAGGTACCGATCCTTAAGTTTTATCACTTCTTCAATCAGGACTTCAAGACACTTTTAACAAACATACAATAGAAGTAGACCTACAGTTATCATGAATTTATGAATAAAGATACTTAGTTTACTTTGATTTAAAATTATTTAATTACTTAGATTTAATTTCTGTGCTTGATGGCAAATTAACATACGTTTCAGTATATTTAGTTATTGGTTTTTATCTCTATTCACCATAAAATCTTGCCTCTACCTAAAGGAGCAATATTGGAACCACTGTGACCAACACGTGTTCAATGCCAACAACATATATGACCAGACATGAAGCTATAAGGTGAGTTTATGACCTCTTACAGAAATACTCTAAACTCACACCTGAGGCCAAATCAGTACCACAGTGCTACTGTCGGCCCAGGACAATGCCTAAGCTTTGTCGTAACTCAACACGGCCATTATGCTCCTGGAATGTGGGTCCCTTCATGAGCTCCTCCAGCCCTCACAACTGACTACCCCCACCTCCAACACAACTCTAAAACTGTAAAAATAAAGAAACAATAATGTCTGCACTCCAGGTCTGAACAGGCCACCAACTGACATACAAGTGACAATAATCCACCTAAATTGTACCCATGAGTGCCACGTAACAGTCTTCCTTCCACTTGGGTCTCAAGTAAACTAAATTGGCCCCTCCAGCGCTACGGAACGCTGCTTATGAAACTACAGGGGTTCACTTTCATGAACACAGGTAACTACCAGTTCCTAGAACCTGCGCGTGTTGTCGTCGAAGGGGGCTACTATTATCGTCCATGATTTAATTGTTGTGCTGTCTTGTCTACAACCATTTCTGTCGCTCTGCTAATTTTTGTTATGCTCATTCTCTTTGTCCGTCATTGTTATCATTTTCATGAATCTTGTTTGGTCCTTGTCTAGTTTGACGTTCCTTTTATTTATTTATTTTTTGTTTCTATTATATACCAACTGCATTCCTATTTCGGAAATATTTGAATCTCTATTTACTACAGCAGTTTGTAACTTCATTGGTATGTTTCTTCTTCTTTCTTTTTTGTTGTTCATTTTTTCTTGCTCAGTTCTTTTATGTAGTTGTGTGTATTCTGCGGCTAAGTGTAATTCACTAGCAATGGTATATACCCAACAAAACACTTCAGTTTGTCAAGTTGGTGCTGCCAATAAATATACAAAGTACCACGAAATTTTTAAGGGCTTAAAATTTACTATAAAAAATAATGTGTAATTAACTACTATTTTTATGTCAACTCGGACACCCATTTATTTATCTGAGATCACCCTCACCACCTGCCCCAACTTAAACACCCAATAACTGTACCAATACCATACACTAAATGTCTTTAGTATGTGTATAATATTCCATATAGCACTCCCATTAGTATAGAGGAGGACTTAAGCTAATCAGTACTCTCCACTTTGCAGTTTGCATCATCAACACCCAAACCTAACAACCAGATGGTATTGGTACTGACATATTCTGGTGCCCTCCCCCCCCCCCCCCCCCCCCCCCCCCCCCCCCCCCCACTCGAACACTGTTATTCACCAATTTTGTGTGTGGAACATATTACCATATAGGCCTATAGCTTGTGAAGATAAAACTCCTTTTCCAAATCATCACAAATCTGTACTGAACTACAGCTTACAATTACGACCAAAGTAAATAATATTTTCAGTTGTGTAATGGTATATAAATGCAAGATAAATAAAAAGAACACTTTATATGTGTCTTACTTAAATACTTCTACTAGGCTGAAATGACTGGTTTTTTTGGTCAGTAACAACTACGCTGCTACGGCACAAGATCACAAGACATACTGAGCATGTTAGTATGGAAAACTTTCGGAAAAATTCATTAGCATGGAACAGAAAATGCATTGTTTGTTCTCCTTACCATTACACCTTTGTCACCCTTCTCACCTTTCTGGGCCTGCAATAAAACAGCAGGATAACAGTTTGTGTCTCACAATCAAACAATATCCTCAACATTAACAGTGCACACACTCACTGAAAGAATTTCACGTACAACTCAACTTGATTAGACAGTCAAAATATTATTGAAATAACACCATTCCTCAGATGTTACTGTTATTATTGTAACATACTGATAAGAAACTACAGTATTTACAAAACTACGTACACAATATTTTACCAATGCGTAGAAAAAATACACCACCAAGAACAAACTCATACAGTTGACAGTGGGTTCAAAGTAACAACTGTTTTCAATTTCTAAGCTTTAATGGCTTTTAAATGCACTGCTTATTTGCAAATTGTAGAAAAAATAAACAAAAATGACGAAGCATAGCTAGGCAACTATTTGTCAATCCCTCGTCTCATAAAAACCAGAAAATCCTTAGTTAGGAATCCAAGGAAACTCCAGGTGTCTGGTAGCTTTTTTATTGTCTAAATTTAATTAAATTTTTTAACTATTATATATAGCACACTAAGAACCTAATTGAGCACTGTCACTAATTATGAAGTATTTTCATTTTATGAAATTCTCCAAAATAATTTTGAGAGCTGGTTAGACCACGACTTTTCACAGTATGTAAACAATACATACATGCTCTCATTCACACTGGATTTTGGATTAATAATATGTTTGAAAGCTGGAAATGGCCAGGGAAAATAATAATTCCACAATTTAAATTAATTGATCATAAAAAATTAATCAAGTATAACGTTAACCAAGATAACCAATAACACAAGGCACAACCCATATTGCACAAAAAGTACATCCTAACAAATTCTGCCTTTATTAAGAGGTTTCTTTAATTTACATTTCAGATTATGGCATATGAATTTATATCCAAAATTAACACAGTTTTTCTCTTTGTTAAGTATGCATCATTCCCCAAATGTTTCTAGTTTTAGTAACTTTCAAGTGTAATCCTAACTGTGTTCCACATACTGTATTCTATGGTACAAAATTAAACACATGATATTAAGTATAAGTCCACTCACTAGCTTATTAAATTTTTTTATTATTTTGATTACCATTAAAGATAGATACATAGCATAACTTCAGTAATATTTTACAGTTCTAAGAACATGACTTTTTAAATTATGCATGTTTTATGCGATGTTGGTCAACATTTTCAGTCCAAAATGAACACGTTGCCCACTCCACCAATTGTACAGTAAATTTTGTCATGCGTAGTGACACATGTTACATAATATTAACAATACCATTGTGCTGCCTAAATTTACTGAAGTTATACAAATCAGAGAATAACTTGATTTACAAGCTGTGAAGCTCAGCAGTACATGACAAAACTGATGTGCTTTTTTCAATTTATAATTATGTACTTAATTCAAGGGGAGTAAATACTTTTACAAAAAATATAAATTTGCACCATGCTGAAAATAAGCCTTATCTCTTGGTACAGATATTTTATAGAGGAAAATTTAATTGAACTCCTAATATTTGGAAGCAAGCCCACTGTCCTCATAACAGAACATGTGTGCTCAGATGCATACAACTAAACCACTAAAAAATAAATTAGAACACTGAAATGTGTTCATGATTGCAGAAATTTTAGCAAAAAAAAAATGAAAAATACCGGAAACCCATTCTTGCCAGGCGGGCCGATGGGACCCTGAAAGAAAACAGAAAAGAAAACAAACTCAGTGGTGCCAACAAAAAAACATATAAACTACATATTTTACTTAGTGAATGACACTGTCTCTCCATGAACTCGGCAGTTGCACAGCCTTAGCCGTATCACACAACTGCTGAGTCCTGGTGCTGACAGTGTGGTTGGATTGTTCAACAACTACTCAACTGTGCTCAGCAAATAAATAAAATAAAAGTAGTTTACAGAAGCAAGCAACAATACCATTCAGCAAACTACCTTATACCATTACAAAGTTCACCATCACTTGTGAAGACGATGCCAACAATTTATACACATTTCCGAGTGCAGCTGATAAGTTGTCATTAGTATCCTAATATTTGAAGCTAAGGGAAGGATCGTACTAACAGGCACAAGGATCTGCACATGCCTCCCTTCCTTGCTTCCTCTCGCATGTAACAATTTAGTTTAGTTACTTTAGGTTAAAATTAACTTAAGTTAATTTGAAATGCCAAGAAACGCTTTGTTGTGTGATGAATCTAAGGATTATTTCGTTACGTTAGGAAACTGTGGTGCTACCACTCCTTGCACCTGAGCAGAGGAGAACGACTGATAGTACAAGACTTCCTTTAGGAGTTGGTGTATCATTTTGTTAACTACACGGCAAATTCATGCTAAGCATTTGCTCGCAGCCAGACTGTTCAGTTGCCTATTTACTAGTTGAATGACAGAAACTAACTTTTTGCAGAGGAAAATACAAGTAACCAATTATTAGGAACCCATACACTTCTCTAAATCAACTAATCAGAACAAATTTGAAGAAAAAACTTATTTGTAAAATAAATACAGCTTAGTATGATAAACATGAAACAAGGTTACTAGCACTGAAAAAACAAAATATTCTTAGGACAAAAATCACAAAGTTAACAGGACCATCACAAACCTGTTCACATTCCATTGCTAAGGCTAAATACTACTAAAATTATAAAAAATAATATTCCACCTACACAAAAAAATTAGAATTTCTATAAAAAAACTTAACACTGGTTTTTGTTAAACCTTCTATGTAAGCAAATACTCATATTCAAAAATGTTCTCGTATTCTTCCATAGCGTATGTGGTTTGAGATAAAGTGAGTGTTCTTGAAAGTCCTGTCTTGTTTCTAATTTCAGCCAGTTTGTATCTTTCAAGAGCATGTGTAAATACAAACATTGTCGTGTGCTGTTATTTACATAGTCCTGTACAATGTTTACATCAACGCACAACAGCTCAGAAATCTGTTTGCTAAAATACCTACTTATGAAATATTGAAGTGATGAATAATAGCCATTAGTTGTTACAAATACCCACGAAGAAGCATATATACTTAGTTCTTCATTACACACTGCACTCTCTTGATGTTCTCTTCAGAGACAACATAAAAGAATTACACGTTCATAAGTAAAATGTAAACAATTTGGCAAGAAAAAGTGTACGTTGAAGTTTAGCTCTTCAAAATGTAGATGCAATATTATTGCAAACGATGGCAAATGCCTCAAAATGCTTGGCAGTAAATACCAACAAAAATCTTCTTGCATTATGATGTAGGCCTACGAATATCTTCAGTCCAATATCATCTCAAATACAACACATGACTAAATAAACCTTCAGGAAACTACAGATTAATGTGTCAATAACTCCTGAACTTTAGAAATTTAAATGTTTCATTTTAAATTCATGTTTGTGCTGGTCTTCCATTCTAAACTAGGCAGTTTGTTTTGTTATAACTGCTTATACCATGCACAATAAGCACTTTACTCTACAGCACACTCAAAATACTAAATTACTGCTAATAAAACCACACAAAACTTTAAATTTCCATCTGCTAAAAAATTTACACAGAATCTTTACAATTAATTTCTGTAGGAAAGGGCATTCAAATGAGAAAAAAAAATCTCATTCATGCTTCCACATATTTAAAAGTAAATAGATAAGTCCAAAGACAAAGTCTGGCAGTCAAATATAACAATTCAATGAATAACTATTAACTTTATATTATATGGCAAATTCTTTAATATACATTTTGTTCTATTAATTTGATGTGTTCCATTTCTTGTCAAAATTATGAACAAACTCTCGTCTTCCGTAAGTGAAATCATGAACTGGATGCAAACTGAGAACAGAGCCGTGAGCTGGCAACTGCATGCATCTTTCTTCTTAACATGATGTTTTATGTTTGCATGGAGAAAGTTTAAGTTTAAGGTAGAATGTTTTATCGGGCATATCACAAGAATCTATGTTTCCAACGTCCAATTCACCATTTTTCTGTATTAAATCCATATTCTTCTTGTAGCTGTCTGACATACATGGCACTCCTTGACTCCATAGTTCTTGGTCTTTCTCTCATTCTTCCAGGTTGTTCCCAATTACACATTGCTCTGGGCCATCTTCAACTATTCATTCTACTTTGATATACATACCACATTAATCTACTCTGTTCAATCCTATCATTGACGTCATACTCCATGTTCATTCAATCTTTCATAATTTCATTAGGTAAGTGTTACAATATTGCTCACTTCTCATCACCTCCATCTCTAAGCTCTGCAGTTTCCTTTCGCGTTGACTGTTGACATCACACACCTCAGAGTTATAAAGCACAATTCCCTCAATTATGTATAGAACGCCACTTCCTCTCTTAGTATACCTTTTTATAACATTACTCCCCCAAATGCTGCCCTGATTTATACACTATTATACGTCCTCTTTACAACTAGGCTGTTTCCCAAAGAGAGATTCTAAGTATCTGAACTACATACAAGTTCTTAAGGTATTTCCTTCAATAGAAAAGCCCATTCCTCCAGCGCCCACAGCTAAAAACTCTGTCTTTTTTCAAAATTTATACTAAGACTCCATGTTCTGTATTCTACCTACAGTTTCCTATTTGTGTAGCTCACATCATTCACATTGGTTGCAATGACAACCTACTCAGCAGTGAATAAGAGGTAGGAGATTGCATTTAATATCCCCAATGAATGACATTTTCTGGTCCAATTCCTGCCAACATGTGAAATGTAACAATCACCCTGCAGTAGCCTTTTAAAGGTTTCAAACGGTTCAGAGATGACGTGGCCTGATTTTGCTGTGCGGTATGTAGAAGATTAGCAATGTTTCAAAACATTTCATAAATTACAAAAATTATGAATACGTATATTTATCTGAAATAAATTTTGCTTCATGATTGCTTTATTGGTACCGTACATGAAAATATGTGCAACTACATTATGAAATTTGCTGCCAACTGTACAACTGTTGGTGTTAAATTATATGCAGTTAATGCAGGGCAGGGATTTTTTTCAAAGTCTGATGACAAAAGCACTCCCTTTATCATAAACCATCTGCAAAAGTTAAAAAAGATTTAACAGCTGACTTTTTAAAACTAAACATACAATTCTAGACCAATTTTTGTTCACTCTTTCCTCAGTGAGACATAGATAGTTATACACAAACCTTTATCGTGATGGTACTATGTGCTTGCATAATAACATTCCACTCCAACAAGCAATACATTTAACACCATAAATTCAACTTTGGTGTGCCATCGAGAGGTAAGTTAATTAGTGATTCTAATACTGTACGGTCCTCCACAACCTATTTTGACAGAAGCAACCAACCCTACCTTGTGGGCATGATGGTAAACAAGTAATGTTACAAGGTGGAATAAACGTGATAAAAATTCTAGTCACAGTGCACATAAAGTGCCTACCAAATTGGTAAAAGACATGCATTTCAAAGTGCATTGCTCAAAATATACATTTCAGTCTAAAAAATATTCACGATTTATTTTTATCGAGAAAATTATAGCTCAAGTCACAAAAAATGTATTGACAATTTTTAAATCACAAGAAAAAGCCAATCTAAAATTTATTCACACATTAATAGCGATTTCAAAATTTGAAGTCCTACACGCAAAATACTGTAGGCCCTACTATAAGAACACTGCAAAACTGCATAAGCAATTCAAATGAATATGTCTTCCCAGTAACAGCAGGAGGACGGCGAAAGGTTTCCTTGCAAGGATGAAGAAGAGGCTGTTGCTTGGATCAAATGTTTTTTTGTAATATGCAGAATGTACAAGAAGACAAACCAGTAATTAAGTCTTGCAGTCATATGATCATATTATGAAGTAAATATAGAACCCAATTATGATTTATATGGTTAAAAATTTAACGTAGGCCTAAGTACCTAATCCTCACTCATTCTATTAAATATTTCACAACAATAGGGACGGAGGGGGAAACTATTTAAAACATGTTTTTGGAAATTGTAAACTGATTTTGACCCACCCGATACTTACATGTAAAAATTTACCATTATTCTCATGAACTCATTGTTCAGTCATCTCAGATGAACTTTAAACACATTGATTTTGATTGGCAGACCAGTTCTGAAGACATTAACATCCAGGTAGTGCACATATCAGCCTACCCAAACAGCATCAGTATAGCGGAGCGTGTATCACTCGTTGAGCAACATAATGTGGTGTAACTAGGAGTGTCATTTCCAACCTGAAAAACTGAAATCCGAACCTTGATCAACTTTTTTAATAAAACAAGTGAGTCCAAGGGTCTTTCCCTGGGATAATAGAATTTTTAAGGTGTGAAATGATGTTATTTTAAAAAGTTTTCTTATCAAAATTTTAATAAACCACCAATAAGAATATTAATATTTTTTTCTAAAAATTTGTTTTAGTTTTTACTATTTTGTCAGTGCTAAAAGGATTGTAAACCCTTATATTCTCCCTTGGCTCCCCCAGAAACCAAAACATAAGTATTGCCAACTGTTTAAATTATAGCACTCATAATATCTACTTTCACAAGCTGTTTGCTGGTATATCACAATACTGTTTGTTGAAATAATTTGTTATTTAAATAGGTAAACCTATTATTTCATTAATGCCTGTTTTGTTTATTTTAATATTTTCATTTCCTTTGTCTGAGAGAAAATCGACTACTCTATCACTGAATGTAGATAAACTTAGGGTTTGTACAAATGTCTGTACTGTCTCGCCCCTCTACTGTAGGGGAGGAACAATGTTCCCCTGTCCCTTCCTTCTTCGCAGCCACTGAGTAACAGGAGGTATGCAGTAACATGTTATATAGTAACACCATGAACACATGCTACTTTACTGTAATGTGCACAAAGGTAAAATAACACTATCCTAGTACAATGTTGTTCCAATTATTTCATTTTTATTGTTTTCAATAGTTTTACCAATTTGGTAGGCACGTAAGTAATAAAACTATGTACAAGTCTTTCAAAATAATAGAAGTAAAAAGCAATAATGTGTACACATAAATAAACACAAATCACGCTGCAAAACAAAAAATAAATGTGAAAGCACAATATAAACACTAGCTTTTAATGTACTATTTAATAAAAATTTTCTTTTAAAATAAATATTACGTAAGGTAAATAATGGATGAAGTACAGTATAATAACTGCACTTTGTACAAATGGCTGAGGAAACAAAAACTTACTTAACATCACACAAGACAAAAGATGTTTCTATACAACACCTGAGATAAATGTAGATACAGTCAGAATGGCACAGGAGGTTCCTAAAGTATTTTTCAGTCTGGTTTTAAGTGGCAACAGTGTCAAGACCACCATGAAAATATGAAAGTCTTAATATCTGGCTATAAAACACAAACACATTTAGGCCCTCTGTGATTTCTGACAATCAATTAATATGGATAAAATATAGGATCAGATACATACAGTCTGTCTCATGAAAGAATTCCATATTTTGACATTTCTCTTCTGAGAAATGTGCTTGGCTGTTCCATTGTTTGGAGCTTTAAACCTACCTGGCTTCCTGGAAAAGCACTGTCTCCACAATCCTGTTTACATACCTCACTTCTCAGAAGTGAACTGTCAAAATGTGGAATTCTTTCATGAGATAGACTGTACACTAAGAAAGAAAAAGGGAAAAGGAGACAAAATGACAAAAGAAAACATTGACTGGATGTACTTTCATGGGCACACTCCATCGCAATCGCAATGTCGAGGTCTGTTACAGAAAACTACAGAGAATAGAATAAATTGGTGAAGAAAAAGAAAAATACGGAGGAAGAAAAATTTGCGGCTGAAAATGGTTCGCCTGACAACAAACCTTTCTTGCATCATTTGTTTTCACATTTACTGTTCTGGGAGGATTGTTAATTGTTAATAGGTATGCCATTTGTATAAGTGAAATTAGGGTAAATATGGCTTGTGTGTGTTTCCGTAAAAGCTGCATGGTATGCCCAGAGCATGCATAATAGTGATCATGCACATTGTTATAATACAGATATAACACAGGCAATGATGTAATCTGTCTTACAATCATAGTCCAACAATGGAACACACACATGCAGTGAAGTGTCTGCGAATTCATTGCCTTTGTGAAGTGTCCACTAGCTTGTGCGTTCATGAGTGTACCCAGAAATTGTTTCTGAAGGGGGTTTTGAACTGTGATTGTGAAGGTAGTACAATATTAATATGCTTTATGGTGCTTTGAATGCTGAGACAGTAAGAAATTTGATTGAGGTTATTAGTTTTGTTTATTTGTAAATATAGTTTTAAATAGAATGCAAAACGTAAGTGCAAAACTATTCCTTATGTTTTAAGACAAAGGGGGTACGAACCCCTAAAACCACCCAATTGGGTATGCCCATGCGTGTGTTTCAAGTTTCCCACCGCTGCTGGAGTCTCTGGTTCAAATCTCCAAAATGTGCAAGCAAGCTGGACTTCATTAAAGACTTTAACACAGAGAGTGCTGCAAACACTCTGCTACTTGGGGGATTTCTCAGAGCATTCAGGTTCCTCTCCCTGTCAGCATTCCACAGAGGGCCACTTATCTTCACTCATTCTTTACACAGCTCGCTGCTAAGTCCTGTTGCAACAGTCTCCTTTCATCCATGTTCACCTTGCTGGCACATTTTTGACCAGTTTTGGCAAAAATGTTTGCCCAAAGCCCTGCAATTACTCATAACAGTAAAAGAAAATAGTGTACATTAACTCCTGTTAAATATTCACACAATAATAAAAACCAGCTACTGTTTATTGCATATGTGTATAAATGTACAAATGAGCAGCAAGTGCTTACACGCAAACACATGTACATATGTATCATGGTTTAAACGTAACTAACCCAAAATATTATATGACGTAAATGACCTGAGCCGGTAAAAAATGTCTTGGAAGATAACAGTAGCAGAACTTATTTTACTGAAATAAAATGTCTAACTGAATTTTTAGAGTAAAAATGGAAACAATTTATAATGATATTTCTCACAAATGTCTGCTTTTCTAAATATGCACGTAATAATAAATATTAACATACAGTTAAATATAATTATGTGAAACTCTGAAATGTGAAGATGACGCCAATGTTATGATGGGTCTAGACCTTATGGACACACACCCTGGCCTCATATGCTAACTGGTACTAGCAGAGAAATAGGAGATGTGTCATCTCAACATATATGCAGCAGATTTAGGTAGGCTTATATAAGATTATAGGCAAGTGAAGCAGAGAAACATTCACAGGAATTAGAAGCAGCCTCAACCATCAGTCAGATTCGCTGAACAGGTGCCTACTTACTACTGTGTATCTTAACAGTAACCCATCACAGTAGTAGGTGCCTCGTCAGTTCCACAGTGAGAATTCATATAAGTAATCAGTGTGTTGAAGTAGATTATTCAAAAAAGACACAATTCTATAATACAAATACGAACATAACTTAATTGAGACTTGGAAATTTATATACTAATTTATAAAAAAAGATTTGTGTTTGTAATTTTTGCCATACAACTTTTATGTTAGTCTAGGAATTTTTAAAAGTATACAATAATTTACCTAACTCTCGAAACTTGTAAACTGCTGCTTGCAGCCTAGTTAAAATCCCGTTCCAAGCTATTTTTTAAATATTACTTTTAAATTTTAAACGAAAGCAGCTATCGTAAATTTGTTAAACTTATTTGATGCGAAGTATTATTACTAAGTGGCTTTTTTTAAAACTTAGTGTATTGACAGCATAGTAATACTACTGATTTGGCTGTGTTCAATAAATACATCAACACTCAAATTAGAATCAAGACTTCCAAAAAAATAAAAAAAAAGTGTTGTGTTTTTCTCTGATAGAAAATGTACCAAGCATAAGGAACCTCCACAACGTAAGGGATACACATTCTGTGAAAAATTAAACAAGACTTGAACATGTGTCATGATTAGGCCTTCTGATTTTATTCAGATGCAGTAATCAACCTAAGTTACCAAAATAAAGTGGCTTAAATATTAAAAAACATATACAGTATATAGTTCTGACAATGAAGTGATAGGCAACATTCAGGCAGAGGACGAAAGACCTCCCTAATAAGAGAGACTAATACATCAAAGCCACACAATATACAAGAAGACGTACAATGTACTTTCGCATCAACACAACTACCAAAGTCACATCCTCCATTGCTAATACAACAATAACACAGATCTTGGTAATTTTCCATCTCTACCTTATATTTCAGTGTACCAAAGATCCTGACCCCTTGCACTTAACAATCTACAGAACATGATAACCAACAGAGTTGCTGCTACTGTCGATATTACACGCACTGCAACATAAAACTACCAGGGATGGCTCAATCCATGTATCAACAACGGAGCGTGCAATATTAAGGGAAGTTGGCTTTACGTCTCGTCACCAGCGAGGTCATTATAGACGGAGACACACAACTTGGTATAACGACAGCAACTGGGAGAAGAGTCGGCCATGGCCTGTGTTAAGGAACCATACCAGCATTCACCTGGCGCAGTTTCAGAAAACAACGGAAAACCGAAATCAGGACAGCTAAAAACGGGGATCAAACCCACGTCCTCCCGAATGTAAGTCCATTGTGTTAATGTTTCTCCACCTCACTCAGTGTACAATATTAAAACACATCTGATGCCATTACTGCATTATACGAAATATTTATGTATAGCAAGTTTCATATTGTATATTATTTGGTTCTCATTACCTTCTCTTATCACGGACGGAAGTCTTTATGCCCAGGTAAGTATTTATATCAAGGTTCATGCACTGTATAACAGAGATGCCAAGAATTTGTAATTATCAGAAAACTCTCCTAGACCAACGTAATAATTCACCGAATGTAAACGAGATACACAACGCAGCTACATCAGACCGACAGCTACTAGTGACCACTTCCTATGCCAATCCCACAGTTCCACTCACACCTCATTGTTCACAAACTCACCACCACACCAGGCTCGCCCGCATCACCTTTCTTGCCTCTCTTCCCCCTCTTCCCAGGAGGTCCCGGAGGCCCTGCAACATAAAGTAGAAGGAATCTTGTTATTCCACACAGTCCACTGCTGCACGTGTGTACTTCACACCTCCACAAATACAAAACACTTGAGGTTATTTAATTTATAGGTAAATAATTTTATACAAAGAGAGCAGCAAAGCTTGAATAGCAGTGTTTTCTGATTGTATGGGACAACTTTTTGCATTAAAATAATTTTGTACAAGCTACGTTTCAATATGTTACTTGTGCACCAGGTGCTCTTCTTCGGTTAATAGCTGCGTGTTTTTGTGAAGATCGTTTCCTCATTCAACTAGGCCAACCATAAACTAATAAACTTCCACACACCTGCGATTTGCCTATAGACTCCAAGATACGTAACAGTTAAACTCATCTAATCAGAGAGTTGAACACAGTTCTGAAAAACACTGTAGTCACTGTTTCCGTTCATTGAAAATCAGGAGTCTGAGCTGAATGTACCAACTCCAGGCCTCTACAGCCAAGTCTTAAGGATTCCTGCAACCTGCTCCCCCCACCCTACACAATTATTTATAAATCATTATTTTATTAAGTGAACACTGTAGACATTATTACTCCACATCTTCCTTCATACAAAATCCAGTTCTAACTAAGAAAGTTACAATGTCATATACACAGTACCTATCACAGAAGTGAAAAATAACGGAATACAATCAGAAACCAATCTGTTCTATTTTAAGTTGATAGCTATGCAAACATTGTATCAATATTTAATTTAATCACACAGTTTTCTTGAGCTTCAACATATTTCATTTGACACTGACCCGAGCATACTAAACAATACATACGAGCTATAGCATTTAGTCTCCCCAGGGTTAGGAGCACTACATTCAGTTATTCCAGAGGTTCTGCTGATCAAAAGAATTTAGGCAGGTCTGAATGAAGATCACAATTAATTTTTACTTGATTTTTACTCTACAAACTACTGCCCTAAACAAATTCCTTGCAGGACTGCATTTTATGACACTCATAACACAATAAATGGTGCAAAACGTG
Organism: Medauroidea extradentata; assembly: GCA_003012365.1. Classification (NCBI taxonomy): domain Eukaryota; kingdom Metazoa; phylum Arthropoda; class Insecta; order Phasmatodea; family Phasmatidae; genus Medauroidea; species Medauroidea extradentata. The sequence goes on from PNEQ01103878.1 coordinate 17,977, forward strand.
GGTTTCTGTTATCCTTTTCAGATATAAAAACCTTGGGCCAGGATCTCTTAGAAGGAATTAGCATATAAAACACAATAATGTGTCATGAAATGGCAGGATCACCATTCAAGGTCTCACAGAGGCGGGTTATTTGTGAGAAGACTGCACACCAGTTTAATGACTTGCACAGGTTAGGGTAGGGCCTGATGATACTTGACTATGTCGTTCTTACTGCTTTCCCTCTTCTTGGTCTTGGACGCACAAGATACATCGACCCAGCTCGCCACAGATACATTGAAATTAATTATATGTACACGCTGTTGCAAAATTGCATGTCAGTATTTAGGGGGAACATGTGAAGAAACATTATGAAGACTATTTGAAAATGCTTCTTTTATACACTAAAGCTTAGAATATATGAGTTATTATGTAGAGCACTTGAGCTGGAGCCTGTTACTGTCGCCAGCCATCAGTGTTATAATTACAACCAATAAATATTATTTAACTAGATGTTGTACATTGTCCACTGCTGCAGTGATATTCCCCATAACAATATCCACCTCATGCACTACATCACATGTTGAGAGTGCAAAGAAGGTCCTATGTACATGGAACAATTTTTTTTCTCTATATGCAGGAACTCTTTCCCCACAACACTGTTCTGCAAGTTTGAAAAATTCTGTATGATTACTTGTATAATCTGAAGTAACATTCAAGAATAGAGAAATTCAACTGGGGTACACATTTGTTAATAAAATGTGGCACAACTCTGGCATTGTGTTTAATTATGTCAGGTAGATGTGATAAGCTGTTTCAGAATATTTCTTTCAATAAAGCACAAACTATGCTGGTACACATACACACATTAAATAAAAAAAACAAACTTTAAAAATTATTCTACCAAAACTTCCTTGTATACAAGTTTACATATAGGTATTGTACAGAACATTTCAGACTGTTTTATACACTTTCCATCACATGCTAGCATAACTTACTGAAGAAATTGAAATTATCCATTGGCAAATGTTTAACATCCAAATGGTAGCATAAAAATTGCACTCGAAAACATAATTCTTCTTCTCTGATTTAGCATAGAAAAAGTAAATACAACATTACTTCTGAATAAAATTAAATATTATGATGATATAAAGCTTCCCATAACATAAAACTTTTAGTAGGTACTAATTTAGTTTGATAATGTGCACCTTATCACAATAAGTGTAAAACTAAATGTTAGAACAATATGTCACTGATAATATGTCACACGCTTCAATTATTACACAAAATTTGCAATTTAAACATACAAGAGGTGACATACACTCTTAATAATTTTATATAATTATATATAAAGACCTCAGCAGTAAACAATTACAAACCGCACTCTAAGACAGCCAAAGTAACAAAAAATTTAATCCGTAAGTTTAGGCTATATGAAATACTTACTTACAAAATACGAAGGTAGTTTATTTTAAAACCCACAATAAATGATAAATTTATGTAATGCTTTTGTTTAGATTTGACATTCTTTATTACACTTGAGGGCGTTCAAGGGTGGAAAAATAATAGTTTTATTTTTGTATAAAATAGGGTTAGATTCGTAGACACTATTTGAGAGTACACTTTCCTCTTATGAAAAAAATTTAGCTCAGCCAGTTTTTCCATAATGACAGTTCAAAGTCAAAATTTGCATATTTTTACTTCATGCAAAACTTGAAAACCAATAAACATAATGAAATGGAAAAATCACATCAAAGTTACATGCCACAGTGTACAGCTTGAAACATATAGAAACCCTTTACATAAACATTTTGTATTTCAAAAAAAAGTTTTAAAAGTAATAAAAAATTAGCAAATTTTAGAACATTTTTTAAGTATAAAATTTTTTTGTAAAGGGTTTCTATGTGCTTCAAGCCGTAGACCGTGGCATGTAGTTTTGATGTGATTTTTTCCTATTTATTATGTTAACTGGTTTTCAAGTTTTGCATGAAGTAAAAATATGCACATTTTGACTTTGAACTGATATAACGGAAAATCTGGCTGAGCTAAATTTTTTTCTTAAGAGAAAATTGTACCCTCAAGTAATGTCTACAAAAATAACCCTATTTTATACAAATATACAATTACGATTTTTCCACACTGGAACATCCGTAAGGCTGAAAACTACAGGAATGATGGTTATCATTATTTATTCACGAGGTCTTTATAAGTTAATTTGTGTGTTAGTTGTATTACTAATCTAGTCTGGCCAGTCCTAGGTTCACAGTTGTGAACAAGAGATAATTTTCCGTAAAAACCTAAATCTCTTCTTCTTCTTCCTCCTAGAAGCAAGATCTTATGCTAAATGTAAATCCTTAAGCAGTCACTAAAAAGGCACTATTAAAATTACATCTGTAAAATCAGTGTTCACATAAAACTGTATCTTTGAAAATGATTGTTGTGTAGTAGGTCATACAGCTTTTATTCTGGAAAAGATGAATATCAATCACATATATGACATTGAATATAAGTACCTAAATCAAGAAAATACCAACCTAATGAACATCTTTAAAAAGGAAAAAAAATGGAAATGGCATTTTTAGGTCTTTGGTACCAAGCCTTCTCAAAGGTAAAGGAGAATAGCACATCTTATCGTCAGTAGCTCAATTCTTTGGCTTGCACCACATGCAGTGAAATCATACTGTTGCAGAACTACTTTGCAAGCTACAAGGAGAGCGATCAGGATCTGGAAACACGTGACAATAAGGCTGATACTTGTACACACAACACCCATCTCTTCACCTCTAACTGGTACATTAGATATTTTAATAAATGCACTACCAACTGCACATTTGTCATATATAATTACATTTATGTAATAGCCTACAGTCTAGGAGGGGATTGGTACGTGGCTGAGGCCAGGTTACAGCTGGCCACCAGGTGGTTGCCCAATCGCAAGTGAATTCATAATTATTTTTATTATATTTATTTTGTGCTCGTTTCCTTTATATTTAAAATACTATGGGCTCTTAAGTTTTTGACTAGATTTAGTTTCTTGGACGTACTCCATTGCAAATTGAATGACTGTCAAAGAAAACAAAACTTAACAAATAAATGAAAACCATAAAATAAGCAGAGTATGCTTTAGTCAGCAATATACATACACAACATGAAATTCCATAATGGAATCGGGTCAAGTAAAAATTAAGGAACAAACAGATAATAAATGAAAATAATAACGAAAAAATATAAAACCAAGTAACCTGCGACACAACGACACGACGAAACAACAAACACAGTAAATATCAGACACGAACAGAAAAATAACAAATGGACACAACAAATAGACGAGACAAAACGTAACAGATATCAGACATATACAGAAAAGACAAACGACACAAAGAAGAGACAACGGGAACAGATTCCAGTTCCCGAAACGTCGTAATACTGTCTGTCTGGAAAACTACTGTGTTTTGTTTCGTCTCTTGTTGTGTCGTTTGTCTTGTCTGTATATGTCTGATATCTGTTACGTTTTGTCTCGTCTATTGTTGTGTCCTTTTGTTGTTTTTCTGTTCGTGTCTGATATTTACTGTGTTCGTTGTTTCGTCTTATCGTTGTGTCGCAGGTTATTTGGTTTTATATTTTTTTGTAATTATTTTCATTTATTATCTGTTTGTTCCTTAATTTTTACTTGACCCGATTCCATTATGGAATTTCATGTTGTGTATGTATATTGCTAACTAAAGCATACTCTGCTTATTTTATGGTTTTCATTTATTTGTTAAGTTTTGTTTTCTTTGACAGTCATTCAATTTGCAATGGAGTACGTCCAAGAAACTGAATCTAGTCATGCACTCCCATTGCACAGTTCTTTCAAAGATCATATCTTAAGTTTCCGTTTCAATAGCGTACCGTCTACATTTTTTTCGCGCTAAGCGACAACTTTTGTCTGCTTACAACTGCTTGCCCTGACAGAGAACAGTAAGCGAGTGGTGGATCTAGTACTTGCTATCCTGGCTTCTCTGAGACATGTAAAAACACACTTGTTACTGCGTGTACACCTCAAGCTGAAATTTGAAACACAAAAAGGAAATTTGTATAAACTACAACATTAAGTGAAAACTTTAATTAATAGCAGCACAAAAAAATAGTATTCCAATACTAAACATCTAGACAACAACAACTTCACGTGCATTTAGGCAACTATCAGTGGCAAAGTAATAAATGCTTCTTCAAACACTTACCAAACCCCTCCAACTCTCCGAAACTAAAATTCCAATCCCCCCACCAACCTCCTAAGAAAACCCCGTTCTTCTCCTGGTCTAACTCTTCTCACTGTTCTTCCCTCTTCCTCTGTAGGCTACTCTGTCATAGTAAATAGGCAGCCTAACTTACCCTAGCCTCCTCCATTCCTTTCAACTCTTCTCCTTTCATTCAATCAGTTCCAATCCAGTTCCTTCAACATCACTGATGTCCAAAAGTTCCCTTCACCCCTTGCATTCTCCATTTATCCTTCACCCATTTTGATACCTGTCTTTGAACCTTCTCCTGCTCCTGCACCTCCAATTCCACATACGGGTCCCACTATACTGCTGCATACTCCAACATTGGCCATTCCTTCATATTATGCATTTTTTCACTGTACTGCTAACCCCTTCAATACTCTTCCCAGAATTCCTACAGCACTTCACCCTTTAGACACCATTCTTTCAATCTGCCTTCCTTAAGTCACTCTGCTACAGTACCCCTAGGAATTTAAATTTTGATGTTTCCTCTATATTCTGCTCTTCCCATTTGTGTACATCCGCACTCATAACTTTCTTCCTCGTAAACCTAACAATTTCTGTCTTTTTCACATTTATTGTCACTTTGTTCTCTTCCGTCCACAATCGTATCTTATCAATAATATCCTGCAAATTGTTCTCTCCACCCACCTCTGCATATAGCTGAAAACAGTAATTGTAGAAGTATCTTATTTTGCCCCCCACCCCAAACCAATGTCATTGGTAATTACTGTAAAAAAGTGACACAGGATGCTTCCCTATGGCACCAATGATGTAACCTCTCCCTCTTGAAATAAGTTAGCACCCAATTTTACGCTCGGTCTCGGTCCTCATTTATTGATTAGGTTCCTCTCCTACCTGCACCAAGCCACTGTTGACTAACTGCACTGCCATTTTCTGCATAATGTTACCCATCCCTTCTGCTCCCTCAATCCACTGTACACCTGGCATATTCAGGTCCTCTGCCACAAACCCACTGTCTGCCTGTGACAATACCAACCCTGTCTTTTTATCACCTCAATTGTATTTGAGCCATACCCTGGGGGCCTGTATGCTGCCAATATTGTGATACTTCTACCAATCCATTTCATGTTTGCTTTCATCACCTCCTCTTCTTGACCAACACATTCCATCAACTCTAACACACACACACACCATTTCCACTTACTCCCTTCCAATATCTTCTAAATATTATAAACTATTTATTCGACATACGTTCAGTGTCCAGCACCTCCGTGTTCAACCATGTCTCCCCTGCTACTACAAAATATGCCTGTATCCTTCAACTTTGCCTTACAAACTATCAAACTTGCCATACGCACTCAGTTTAAGTACTCCCACAATTTCATTGCATTCTTCTTGATTCGTAATCCTATGTTGTTTGCCACAGCTCGCCTTTCCTATGCCTCTCCCCTTGCTATTTACAGTCTGCCCAAATTCAGAACTTTACACTGAGATCTGACTAATTGCTTTTCTGCCCTAGTTACCTGCTCAACACTAACCCTCTCTATCAGCCCCAACAGGTCCCCCAAGATTGTTTCCCTGTTCTGTCAAATGCACCATACTCCTTCCTACACTCCCAAACCCCCGCGACCGAGGACGTGGCGTAACAGTATACGTTGGAATCTCATTCGGGAGGACCCGAGTTCAATTCCCAGCTCCGGCCTTCCTGATTTCGTTTTCCCATTGTTTCCCGAAATCGTTCCAGGCAAGTGCTAGGATGGTTATATAACAAAGGCAACGGCCGACTCATCTCCCAGCTCCTGTCATTGGCCCAAGTAGTGTGTCACCGTCTGTAAAGACCTCGCTGTCGACGAGAAGACAAACTTACCTTACATATCCAAACCCCCACTTCATGCTATGCATCTATAAACTACACAACACACTATAACCGTTAATATCTGCTTTATACAGCTACATTATTGTTAATTGTGTCACGTCTACATAAAGTTCTCTCACAGTCACATTTGTCATGACCGCCAGTACCTTCATTTGTTTTGTTTACATTGCAGAGCAAACAAAACAAATTAATACAACTATTCACCACAAATCGTGCACATATTCACCATAATCACTGCATTTAATTTTGAGTAATCATATAAGTTAATTCTAAATATATTGTAAAATAAAACACAACTGGATTTTTTTTTATGTAATGGCAATTTAGCTTTGTTCCATTCGGCCGCTCTCTTTAACCTTTCGCCTCTTTCGCGTTTCATTCACCGGAAACAAGGTGGCACCGAGCGTTCCATTCGTCGGGTCCACGGTCGAAATGCCCCTGCCCCACGGCCTTAGAAGAACAGGGGGTCTATTCACTAACTTTTAAGGTAACCGTAACTTGAGAATTACGGCCAGTCACCTTAACATTTGCCGTAAATTTTCCCGGAGCGATTCAGTAAGCATTTTGCTTACCTTAACTTGAAAGTGAGCGACCGTAAGTTAACAGATGGGTACTAGGGTGGTGTTAACTTACTGGCTTGCCGTAACTTGT
>PNEQ01103879.1:0-24703 GCA_003012365.1 Medauroidea extradentata
CACAAGTACTCACTTGTGTATGTACAAAAGACAGAAGCACAAGTACTCACTTGTGTATGTACAAAAGACAGAAGCACAAGTACTCACTTGTGTATGTACAAAAGACAGAAGCACAAGTACTCACTTGTGTATGTACAAAAGACAGAAGCACAAGTACTCACTTGTGTATGTACAAAAGACAGAAGCACAAGTACTCACTCGTGCTTCTGTCTTTAGTACATACATAGCCTAGCTGCATTTTCCTTTTGTTTTACCTTACAATAACATTTTTGTTTGTCATATGAAAAAAAAAAAAAAAGAATTGATAAAAAATTAAATATGTGCTGAAATCACAAATTTTATTCTTCCTTACATTTGGCTGTCAGTTACACTAGACCCCCGAATTTACGAACCCTGGATTTAACAAAGGTAGCGATTTTACTAATACACTCTCAGGAACCCTCAAAAAATAACAAAATTGTATGACAAAAAAAGTATTGTAAGGAATTACATTGACAATGATTAAAAAATATATTATCTAATTCATGGCATTGAAATATAAATTGTAGAGTTGCAGTTATTATTTGGTAAGTCACAATATTAAAAATAAAACCAAAATAGTGAAAGTACATTACAAATGTGGCAGTAACAGTTTAAAAACCATGCGCTGCCGCCTTTGCCAAGCCAGCCGGCCTACTGTCCTTGCAACTACAACGTATTAGGATCTAAATGGAGACCGTACTACAGATGACGCATGTGCGTAATGCTCATTTAAATGTAGTACGGCCTCCTTGGCTATTTTTCCACGTCTCCAAGTCTTATATGACTCTGTTGGTACATTATTACATGAACCCCATAGATAATAGCGTGAAAATATAATTTCTTTACTGGGGTAACACCGTACGTACTTAATTAACTTGACCTATAATTTGCTTTAACAGTGCATTACTGCATATCGTAAAATGTGCATTTCACAAGCAAGAGCGAGTACAATGATTGCGCTACCTATCAGCCACGTGTAGAAACATTTGTCTTTACCTTGGGTATATCAAACTTTGGAAATTAATGTGACGTTCGTGTATTGCGTAATCTCGGAACTACTAATTAATTTTTACGTAAATGTAATATACTGGCTGTGAAAGCAATTATTTGCAACCACTTATACATGTAATTTTCGACGTTTTTAAATAAGCACGTCACAAAATGGCGTTTTATGGCTTGTTGAACATTGGTATATGCTATGGTGCTGCTATCTATCCTCCATATTGTGAACATTCGTACAGTTGCGCTATCTGTCCTGCCTGCAAGCTACTTCTATCGACTTTCGCGTACTTGGTATCAAACAACCAGGAATTTTTTTGACGTTAAGTTATATAAAACAGTGCAGTGAATAAATACATCCACTTTTTCCTTTTTTCTTTGGTGAATAATTTACAAGGGCATTGTGTGTTTGTATGTAATGAATGCCGTCTTTTTCCGACACTACGTAAGTCTGGCTATTCGCTCGCAAGAAGGCACTCTGGATTCTCATTTTTTGGGGGACAAGGGTCAGTCATATTTAATGTTTAGCAGTGTTCTTTTGATCGTAAGACTTCTATCTATTGATACAAATTTATATTTCAACTATCACTTGCTTTATTTTTCCGTTAAATGCTACTGAAGTCGGGCTATTAGAGAAGACACTCTGAAGCTCGGTTTTCTCATTTTTTTGGGGACAAGGGTGGATTATATCTACTGCTCAACGACGTGACGTCTGACTACTGATATCAATTTATGCTTCTATTACTACATTAATTAATTTCCTGCAAAACGCTACGGAACTCAGGGCCCGACTAGAGACATTTTGCAGAAAAAATGCAATTTTAAATTTTTATGTTGGAGTTTGGGGGGGGGGGGGCAAGTAGGCCGCTATCGATTTTACGAAGGTAGAGATTTTGCGAATGTGATAAGAAGAACTGTGAATATTTGTAAAATGGGGGGTCTAGTGTATTTTGCAGAACATTTAGTGACATTGATTTTTCATTATAGGTTATTGTTTTAATATACTGAATATTCAAACACCTTTAATTATGTTTCCTTTTATTGAGTTTTTATATTTTTGCAACTGCAGACATCTACTGATGTGTAGTACAGTAAAACCTTTTTATTATGACTCCTTATGGTTCCCATAACCTTTCTTTTACGCCCCCTCATAATTTCTAACACTAGGGTTGTTCCTGATAGAGGGGTGGTTGTTAAAACCCTCACTGGTCCTGAGAATAGGGTTGTAATAGACAGGTGGTCGTAATGAAAGTGGTCATAATAGAGGGGTTTTACTGTAATGTGGAACAGTCATGTTATATACTACTATAACAAATTTTATAACCCCCTCCAAATCTTATATGTATTTTACTCCTTCCAGCTGACAGTTTTATATTCGTACATGCAGTAAAGTAGAGTATACATTCATATGCTTGCAAAAAAATTTTAATTTTGTAAAATACTTTTTTCAGTAGCCTACTTCAATATATACAGTATAAGATTTTATTTTGTGATTTGTCAGTCATAAAAAATATTGGGTGCTCAGTGTGTATAGTTTATGCTTTTGCTTGTTCCAGAATATACAATTCTCAACACCAGCACAGAATATTCATATCGTTCAAGCATACTCTTTCACCATATTTTAAAGAAACACAATGGTGCATACATGTGTGAAGTGACCAAATATGACGATGATGAAACCATTTCTGTGCCGTTCCAGTTTAGTGTTAGAGGTAAGGAAATTATTTTTTTACATGGTGAACCATGTATTAATTACAATACTGATCCCATAGCATAACCGTAAGGTCGTGATAAATCAAGTTTGGTATTATGTTGACCGTAACTGTGTTCAAACACCACCAATTTGCTCTAGATCTAAGATATAAGTTTGTATATTATGTAATTTTTTTCTTATAAAATGTTTTTGCCGTATTCTGCTGACAAGACGCTGCCTACAATTCCTATGATTGTTTAGTTGTGACCTTTACAGTGAAATGATGTTTCTACAGTTTTGATACAAAGTGGTTTTCTTTCACTTTGAATCAGATGAAAAATTAAATACTAACTTTAATTCTCAGTGATAATTTTCGTTATATATAAAACAGTGTAAATATCAAGTTAACTTGTAAAAAAAAAGTTGTATTTGTGATAACAACTTTTTTTGTTTTGCGGAGGAACAGAATGTCAAATACTTCAGTAACTTTTTATGGTTCTTGCAAACACCTGTTTATACAAATCTCGTTATTACAAACTGAGAAAATTGTATGTTGCTTGAGGGCTGTATTAAATAGGCTTCACTATGACACATTGTCAATCCTAGTTGCTCCAGAATGCTTGCAGTTCATCAAAACTTTTTAGGTTAGTACTTTGGTAAAGGGGTGGCCAGTTACAGGAGCAGTGGAGGATTTTCTCACAGAGTGGTTGGGGGATATAGAGAAAATGTATTAGTTACCTTCACTAAGTAATGGTTTACATGTGGTTTAAAATTTGTTGCTAGTACTTCTTAAACAAAAAAATAAAATTTTTTAAACTTTTATTACTATAGTTGTTATGAATGATACATAATAAATTTTAATGTCTGTATTAATTTTTCCATGTAAGTTACATACATGAACCTCACTGTTATTCTGAATAAAAAATAAAAATTATGTCTTGAATAATTTAAGGTTGAAGTTGTTGTGATGCTATGTATTACTGAGGGAGAGTGTGAATGAGAGAAAGCTGAAGGTGTAGAGGTGGAAGAGAGTTACACCATACCTCACACTGTAGTATAAACAAAGAAAAGATGAGAAATGGCCACTAGGCTTCTAATTACTCGAACATGTAGACAGAGATGCACTAGTACTTATTGAATCAGTACTCACAGGTGGGAAAACACACAACACAGATGGACCCGCCTGAGGAAGCTGGCGTGGCCAGCAAAACGTCATGACCGCGCAGCCACGCGAAAAATGTGTTGGCCACCTGTGTTGGATCACTGCAGTGACGTAGCATGTGATGTCACGTCACGTGTTATAGTTTTCGTAGTGGACCTTCTCCTTGGTTATGATAACTCATACAGTGATACATTATATCGTCCTAGAGAATGTTTTGTATCAGACGGCCGTGGTGTTGCCCCAACGCCCCAACCATCTTCACAGCATAGTGTCTCTCAAGCAACTGGCAGTCTGCTTTGGTCATGGAAGGGGAGGGTGATGTGGAGAGTGGTACAGTTGTAGGCTAGGGGGGCAAGGGAGCCACAATGGGAAGAGCAAAACATTTTAAAGAAAAGAAACCCAACAGTTTGCCTCCTACCCCACTATCCTGAACCCAAGTTTCAGCACTGATTACCGTATTTACCCATGTACCACCCGCCACCATATTGTCAACATGCTCTCTATAAAAAATATTTTTTTCTGTTTTGTTTGAATTTAATTTTTTTTTTGCGTGAAAAAGTAATGAAATTATACCCCAGAAGTATAGACCCACACCCATTATTATTAATATGCTCTAATGAAAATATTATTTTTTCACTATTTTGTTTCAATCTAATTTATTTTTGCATAAAAACGTAATGAAATTATTCCCCAGAAGTATACCTAAATACTGCCTAGCGCCATGCACATCATGTTGGAACATAGATGGCAATAGCTGGCTGCACGGAACATGGGCAAATGATCCATGGCAACGTATACTGCACTCTGTTAGCTACAAGCCGTAACTGAAGAGAGCGCTCAGCCGCACTGTACTGTGGCGCATTCTGATGGAGCCATGAAACACTATCTCGGCTTCTGTGCTACTTGTGCGTGCATAGATGATGGTTCATCGGGCCAAACAAGTCAAATAATTCATCATCAATCATCATCTTTGTAATGTGCAGACGTTTTTAGACTAAAACAATACACTAAATGTATAAATACATCAACTCGTCAGCACTGAAAAAATATTTTAAATGTCCACGCTTTAATTTAAAAATAATTTTATTTACATGTGCTTACAAAAAACGGTAACATTGTAACAGTAAAATAAACTGTTTATAACAGCAGCACTAAAATTTACCTATTTACTCTCAATAAACTATAAACAAAAAACTGGTTATGTACAATAAAAAAAAATGTGCAATTTGTGCTGAAACAGACATTCTTTGTAATATATGCTTCCTGCAGTCTGTAATGTATGGTAAATTCCATTTTTCCAGGCCTCATTTTTTATCCAAAACCTTGATTTACTTGTATGACCCGCACCCCAACTTTTCAATTTGGTTTTTTGGAAAAAATGTGCGGGTGGTACATGAATAAATACTGTATGTATTTACACAAACTTGTCTTCAAAGCAGAGTCCCAGAGTGGAGACTTAAATTGATTGGAAGTGGGTAGAAATGGTGCACAAGCATAGTGAAGCTTCCAGTCTGTCTCTGCTTTCACCCACTCTCACTATACACTATGTAGTCAGAGTCAGGTCACGTTTCTGTTCCAGGCAGTGTCATTTATTTCTCCAGTTTAAAAACTTGGTCTCCGATGTCTTGCACAACATGAAATTTGTCACTCATTACAACAGTCCTCCACACTCCACCTCTTATGTGGCACTGCTGATAGGAGGAAGTTAAATTTGATTCTGTGATTTGCATTTGAGCTGCTTCCGTGTTTCGTGATGGGAACATCTAGTAACCGGCTAAAAAAACTGTCACCCTACTGCGTAGCTAACTATGATGACACATGGGTTGCAAGGGACAGGGAGTTAGCATTAAACAGCACAGTTCCAAATTTCAGCGCGTGCACAAGCCAGTACACGTCCAGTGTATACTAGCTTGTGCCCACATGGCCGCAAAATCTCTTGAACTTAACTCATCATCAATTGAAAACCGTTCAGTCAAATGACTTCAAAATTTTTACAGCATATTTACTGTCCTGCCAATAATGCTAAATATTAATTTTCCTTACATAATTATTTTGTTTGGCAAAAAATACAGCAATGAACTGTTCACTATTGACAGACACATGCAGGGCAAATTATAGTAAGCAATAAACGTTTTGCTTTTTCGAGACAGATCGGTGGTACCAGCGGACGAAAGAAAGAGGAAATTGTAAATTTAATTTTTGTTCATCCTGAAGAGTTCTGATACGCTATAACTTTAGTGGTAGGTACAAGACAAAACAATTCAGACTTGCTTATATGAGATCAGCGGCCCAATCTGAACTTCTCCCTCAATTTATCTATGCAGAATCAGCTATGTTAATTTCAAATATCAGTTAGTTATATTTTACATTTAATGTTGTCAGTCTTCTTGCCTAGAAGAATTACGCAGCATATTTAATTACAGCGGGAATGGTAGTTATTATTTAAAATTTTCTAGTTTTTTTACTTTAGTTGTTTAGTGCAACACCATAAGGCTGTATTTTGTAATTTACTAATTTTTAATATTTTGAAACCCTTCAAAACATATGTACATATTTTTCATATACTGTATATGGTAAAAATTTTAAACACATGTCAGTAATTAATGGTACATGTAGTTCTTCTTTTACCATATTACGAACTTGCTCTGTTGTAGAACACTTTAAAATAAAACTTGTTAATTAATATATTTAGTTCAGTGTCTCGTGTTAGTTTGTATATTACTCAAACATTATATAAATCATGTGAAAATTGTGAAACTCACCTGGAAAAGGTGAAAAAAATGTATGAACAATATATCAAGTAGATACAGTGTTTGTTCCAAAGTAACCTTATCAAAAATCTAATAGCTGTTTGCTTTTGTTCCGCATGTTCAAATGATACTGTGAAGGAGACTGTAGAATGAACATTACTACATTAATGAAATAGACATGTGTAAATATTGTTTTGTTGGATATAATAATTTAGACTGTCATATTTTGTTCCTGTGTCCTGTTGTAAACTAAACGCACATATTATTTACATTTTATTCTTCAAATAGATATAAAAAACTAACATAGAAAATACTTAATTTCAAGTAGGTATATTCATAGATTTTTTTTAATAAATTACATGATATAGATTTTAGTAAAAATCTAATATTTTAAATAGGCATGTAAATTAACACATTTTTTAGTTATTTTTATGTATCCTAATTTGAAACTTTACTGAAAATAAAGAAAAATCACAAATTCATCTGAGTCTGTAACACCTTGTCATGAATTCAGTATCCTCAAGTGTCTTAACTAGGTAAATCGTAATTATGAAAGTTTTTCTTGAGGTTGATTTTTATATAGTAGTACCATAAATATTACAGAGTGTATTAAGAAACAAGGCAATTTATTTCTGATGTAAATGCAGGCTTAACTCAAAATAACACACAGTTAATCTGAATAAAGAACTTTTGGAAAAATCCAGTCACAACCTTTATTAAGGAACCTTTTTCATTCAATAATTAGATCAGAAATATCAATATTCCTAATTACTCAAGAAATGGTCCTATTTATATTTCCTTCATGTGGTAGGGATATTTTGTTTACTGGTATTCTATTTATAAGTGACGTGAAGAGATTTTGGTTAGCACTCAATCTCTGTGTCTTTAGTGCTGGTGAGGGGTGAAATGTGAGTATGGAGCTGTGCCAGATTGAAGGGGCAGAGGAAACAGGTGATTCCTGAAAAAACCCACCAAACTGCAGCACCATCCAGCACGATTCCCACATGCAAAAATCTAGAGACAGACCTCGCCATGAATAAAACCCAGATCACCTTGGTGGGAGGCGAGTGCCTTTGGCCACTGCACCAACCAGGACGCTTTCTATTTTTAATGATATGCTAATATGCTAAATGTGTTTAGTAGAAAATCAGCGGAGATATTACAGGGTAAATAGCTGGAGAGAATTTAATCCAATCCAAATGCAATCACAACTAAAATTAATATTTCTTCTGCAAACCTGATTTGTAAAATAAGTTCAGTGTATAAGTGTAATATATTATTTGTAAACATAAAGGCATTTTCATCATATCGAATTGACAGTTTCATCCATTCTCAATAATAATGATGTCGTCATGAAGTATAGCATATATTTCTTGTCTAAACATATTTAGTCTGACATATTTCCTAAATTGAATTTGTATTTTTTATAATTGAATACAGTGAGCCGACTCCACTAGAGACGACTCCCAGAGGCTGAAGGCCTTATAATTAACCAGCTCCAATTAAACAAGGGGCAAGAAAAAACCACTTCAACTTACCAATGCTTGTAGCTATTTAGTGACCAGGATTGTTGACACATCGTTCGTGAGCAATGAAAAACACAATATAGTTTAAATCTCGTGTATTAACAACCTCGAGAAACAATTCACATACATATGCGAGTTCACATACGTGTCCGCTACACGCCAATGCGTTACACAGACACTGATGAAAGTACAATTTGGTTTACAATGCGTAAACAATCTCTCAATTACCTATGTGCTTTATGCACAAGTGCACACTTTCCACTCTAACAATCTTCCCCATTTGACTCGCAGGCTGCTTTAATTAACCATTCACTCGTTTCACTGATGTTCACAATATTTCCTCCCAAGCGTGCGGCAATAATTTCGCAAAGTTAAACATTCAGGCCAAGTGATTGCCCTGTTGTATCCCATGTGCGATGTGGTGCCAACTGCGTGTTATCCACACACCACAGTGCCTTCACTAAGGACATTAAACTCCCAACTGCCGATGCACCCCAGTTACCCTAACTCGGGGTAGGCGACGAGGGAAGAAGTCTCCAAAGGGATATGGCCACTCACCGAATTCCTCGACGAACCTTATGGTACGAGGGACCTTCACCACTCACAGAGCGGAGAAGACAACCTTATGTCCTCCTTCCAACGATGGTGCAAGCTACGCTCCCGTACTTCTCGCTACCGGCACATCCATTCTTCCCTGAGTGATTAACAGCCTAGGGAGGCACACACCCAATCCCCAGAGCTCACGATGTTGATTGCTCGAGTTCCAACCTGAGAGTGACTCCTCTCTCCACGCGCCGCGACACCGCGGCTCGCTCGCCTCACTAGCGCCCCTGCCGCCGGTCGGCAGAACTCGACCCCCTCCCCTCCTCCCAGGTCCCCCCCTCCATGGCCAGTGGAGCGGGAGGTCCGGTGGGGAAGGGGAGGCCAAGGCACCGTCAACCGGGGCGACATCTCTCACACTAAGAGGCGGCCGAAGCCAGCCTCGGGGTCCCAATAGAAAAGGGACAAACAAACACACTGCACTAGGCCCAGCAACTCAAAACCCAGAAAAACCCAACAACAGAAACTAAATGAAACACAAGCCCCAAAATGTACCCAAACTAAAGCAAACCCAAGATAATCCGACCTAAGAAACAGCAGCATCCGTTCAACAGTAACACTTGTGTCTAGGTACTGGATCGGTGGCATGACTCGGCTATGTTCGTGAGCGCCCGGTGAGCATTCGGTACCACCTCCCATCCACTCTGCCACCGCATACAACACCCAACACCCGTCTCAGTTCTTTATCACAATTGCAGTTATGGAGATCCAGTCCCTGGATACAAGTCTCACTCCTCCTTCACCCCCCTTTCACATCATCATCCAGATGTTAATATCTTTACCATCCCAGTGTGGTAGCTGCTAAACAAAACACGCACAGTTTTGATGCGTTCATCTTCCACGCAGGGGTGGATCTAGAATTTATTTTTTTTAAGGAGAGGGTTGTCATGTCTAATTGTGAGGGCATTGATCTGCTGTTCCGATTCAAAAGTGGGAAGAAGTTGCAGTTCTATTGTGTTCCATGCAATTATTTATCAAAATCACAAGCACTGCTGCAACAATCTTATTTACATTTACAGATTTTATGGTCTTTAGCATATAATTGAAATTTTGGAGTTTGGTTTGGGGGTTCACGGTCCCTATCTGCGCCTGTTTCAAAGTAAAAGCTTAAGGGTATTGTGGTGATTAAAATTATTGTTTAAGTTTCGTGTCATGTTTCATGCCAGATGCAAAAAAAATTATATTGTTCGTCAGCTTTCAATTAAATTCCCTTGAAAAAATATTGGCCAGCATAAGATATTTTATCGGTAGTAAAGACATAGAACACTTTTATTTACAGTACTTTCCAGGAAAGACCTCTTTAACATTGAACAACAATACAATTTGAAGTCAAAAGTATATTAAGCACAATAATTATGCGACAAATGCAGCATGGGTTCAAGAAATGAAAGAATCGGGAGAGGTGATTCTTTTTACAAATTTCAAGATGTTATTCTCAATGTTCAACTACAGTTTCGTGCTGAAGATTTTTACTTATAATTATGAATGAAGCCAAGAAAGATAAACTCAGGAGCTATAGTAAATAATTACATTTGCTTTGACGTCACACATGGTATTAACAAACTGCTTTGAACTGATTACTCTACTTGTCTTAGCTGATCTTTACCTGCAGAGTTTCTTACGCATTTATGTTTTCTGTTAGAGATTACTCGGCAGTGGTTGATGTTTTTGTCTCTGTGATAGCAGATGCCATCGAATCACCAATTGAGACAAACATTTTCATGTCCGATATTGTACAGCTATTTTGTAACGCGTGGATCAAGGTAACGCCACCTCCAGAATTTCGTCTCTTCTGTTCCTGGCATGTAAACGACGCCTGGCAGAAAAACTTGCCGGGCTGAACACAAACATTCATTTAGAACGCTTGCATGGTTCTGAAGCACATTTACAAGGGCGGAGAAAATCCTAAATGACTGGATTGTGTTCTACGTTCGTTAATGAGCTTTGTGAGAAACAAACTTTATGACAGACTATAATTAATATAAATAGAGGGAACTTAACCAGCAAGATTTCTGCCCTTCATCATCGACATAAGGAATCGCTAAAACTTACTTCAGAGGAAATGGTGTTTGATGAAAGTAATTGGCTGCCATATGAATTCAACAAACAGAAATAAGTGGGTGTAGAGATTTTTGTCAACATTAACGTCTTTAGCATTGGTGAGGGGTGACATTATGTCTGTAACAGCGCCGAAATTAATAGGTGGGGAAAACAAGAGAAGCAGTACCAGAAAAAACCAGCCGACCAGCTGCATTGTATGGCGCGGTTCCCACATGCCAATATACGGGGACCGGTCTTGCCAGGTGTTGAACCCCGATCACCTTTGTGGGAGGCGAGTGCTCTAGCCACTGCGCCAACCGTGGCCCCTAACTGAAATGAGATTCAAAAATTAAGGCAGATGGAGCAGATACAGTGTACATGAGATTTGCATGACAATTAGTGTAAAGTTTGTATTCATGCTTTTGTTTGCAGCTGTCACAATTCTGCTATCAAATGTAATATGTTCGGACACGTTCATGCGATCAAAAGAAATGTAAACTAAAATCTTGCAGGAGTGAACAGTGATTCAGAGAGGAATTTATTCATTGAAGTCCTGAATTTAGTAAATCAAGTTGCTATAGTGAATGTATTAGAATATTAAGAACGAAAGAATGAAAACAAGGAACAAATTATAGCTAAACTGAAACAATGTTCTGAAGAGATTGTAGAGAAATATGATTTTGATCAAGATATTGAAATAATTAATATAGTTCTTCAACCATTAGTTATAAGTGAGGTAGCTAAATTATGCTGTTAAACAATATTTAGGAATGTATTTATTTATTTCATGTATTTAATTTAGTGAGTTTTCTGCTGTGTTAAGATTTTACCCAGTAGTTTTATTATAATTTTGAATATTACTTTTTGTTTATATTCTGCTTCATATTAGTAGAAAGAAATAGTTGCATTCACAAAAATACATCATAATTAGTATGTATATTTATTTATTTATTTATTTTCAATGCTATAAACCACACAGATTATTAGATTTTTGCCCTGAGTATCATTAATTTTGTAATGAAAATAAAGAAATGCAAAGAAAAATATTTTTTGTATACAAATAGTGCAAAATTTTGCAAAGCCACTGTGTACTGCATGACTTATGAAAGTGTTTAGTTTTTTCAAGGCATTCCATTTAAAATTTAGTTCTTTGCACCAATATAAATTATTACTGAATATGTATGTAAGCTAATAAATTAAAATGGTTTTTCTTTTTAAATACATAATTGTTTTTTTTTAATACACTCAGTTTTTATTACCAGTTGTTTACCAGTGAGCTTAGTTAACGAAAAAAAACATAGGCCCATATATTTAGCGTATAGTAGCATTTCAATTTCAAGCAAGCCATCATTAGTCTAGTTCCCCTACATCAGCTATATTAAAAAATTTCTTGTTTACCAGAATTGATGGCTGTGATTAGTTAATTATTTAATATAAATTTAATGCAATACTGCTATGTGTTTTTATCAAATTTTTATTATGTTTTTAACTACTAGTTAGATTTTGATAATTTGCACGAACAATAATGTTTATCTAAGAAAGAATAAATGTAAATCAGTTGTGGGCCTCGTATTTTTCATTCATGCTATATAATCAAGAATGATTTTGTTTTTATTTCTCTCTTAGAGAAACTATAGCTCATGTTTACAAACAGCCATCGATACTGTTGTAGACATTAGACATACATAATTACATTTCTGTTAAATATTGCCCCGTTTCCAAATTTTTCAACGTTTCTATTTCATTTTTTTTTTCATTGCTTTATGCCTTCGTTTGAAAGTATTGCTAACCACTTTTCTTATCACGTTTCCCATTTTGCTCTGTTAAATTAAAGTGCATTGTATTTACAGTTGTGAGGTTGCATAATTAGTTACAAAGTTTTCTGAAGTAAAAAAAATACTTATTTTGCTGATCACTAACTACTGCTTATTAAACACTTTTCTTTTCATTTAACCATTAAAACAGCTCCTTTGTCCAGCACGATTTCCACATGTGAAAATCCGGGGTGACCCCATAGGGGATTGGTCACTACTAAGGCCACCTCAGTAGTTTTGCAATGATTAAAAAAAAATAAAGCAATAGAAATATAGAATTATTTGTGTGCCTACCTATTTTATTAACAGCAATACACCTCATAGTTTTCCAGATTTTTGCACCGAAAATATTGCCAACTTTCTGATAAGAAAACCAAAATCAAGCAAAATTTTTTTTTTGCGAACAAATGGTGCATTATTTTGGAAAATACCGCCATAGAATTAGACATTGCACCACTGCTCTTAGAGACTTGAATTTTTTCAATGGATTACATTAAAAAGGTTTTTAGTTTTTCTTTGCTTGGTCTTAAGAGTGCGTGGTAGTTAAATTAATGCCGAAATCAATTGATTTCTAGTTTTTTTCGAAGCCAATGTGGATGAAATACTCAATGACAACATAGATAATGGTATTTTCCAACTTTATGAATAAATATTTATCTAGAATTACTAATTCATTATGTGTGATCTCTTGCGCCGCAGTTAAATGCATGAGATTCCGACGTCAGAGATTGTGCCTGAAAACTTCGTAACACTGGAAACAATTTTGTTTAAAACGTTGGCTAAAGTTATTGTCTAGGATTGCTATAGTTTAATTTTTGCAAATTGGTTTCAAGAAACCTACAGTTATAGATTAATGCTGTTAGCATTGAATTATGTACTACTCCCTCTTAAAGGAAGCCCAAACAACTTTTGGAACACGTGCATATTCTAAATTGAGATATTTTGGTCAGCACTCAACATCGAGGTCTTTAGCAATGGTGAGAGGTGACACAAGGTGTGTATGGAGGAGTGCCGGGGTGAAAGGGCGGGGAAAATGGGAGAACCCTGAGAAAACCTGCGAACCAACGGCATCATCCGGCACAATTCCTATGTGCAAATATCTGGGGATTGATCCCGCCAGGAATCAAACCAGGATCACCTTGGTGGGAGGCGAATGATCTGACCATTTTGCCATCGCAGCCCAACGTGCATACTGTACTTACTAATTTTATGTAAGTGGAGATTGGAGCGGAGAGAACTGTAAATAAGCAAGTCGTGATTATCTGTGTTGATGTGGAAAGGGGAAGTGCCGTGCCCGGAGAGGACAGATATATATATATACACACACACATTTTAATTTGTGGTGTGTTATGAAACTCATAATTAATAAAAATCTCTGATGAAAAAGATGTTTAAATTGCATTCAGCTAGTATCAATAACATGCTATCTAACTATACAGAAGGCAATCAGTTTGATTTATCATCAAAAGCACACATATATAAAACGAGAGTACACGTGAAGACTCATTTGTTCCACTGTGTTACACAAAATACTGTATTCATTGTAGTAAATCAACACAACCACATCCAATTACTAAACTTTAGTTATAGGTAGTTCTAGTGTTAAGAAGTGTACAAACTAAATTGGAAATCAGAGAATTGTAGCTTAAGAACTCAGTCACAAGTATAATTTATCATTATTATCACACCTTGTAGACATGGGGATAATTTGTAAACACATTTATTTAATGTTTAATTGAATTGCATTTTCTTAATTTCTTGTCTCTTGAGCAGCTCTATAATATGCCGGAAGACGTTTATTACTGTCTGTGAGGAGTTTCAAATAGTTGTAAAGTGTAAAAGAAATATTTACTTCTGTTCCTACGTACTGTAAGTTAAAAAAAGTGATAACATTTTACTATTAGGTTTTCTGCTGTTGTCGTTTGCTGTTGTAAGTCTAAGGCAAAACAAATGTGTAAAATTGTGGAAATGGAGATAGTTAGTAAATTAATTGTTATATTTAATGTTATAATGTGGTGTACATTAATAAATAATACTAAAAGTTTGATACTTTATAACAAATATAATTATATTCAGAATGGAAAATAACATAGCAAGTTCTATATAGATAAATAGGACAAGTTATGGTTGGGTCACTTATCTTGAATGAGCACATTTGAAATGTTCTTTCTTCAACTTGCTGCCAAAATTATAGTCTTATCACAGAATTCTTTGAAGGGTGGGGGGGGGGGGGGTAAAAATTAAATTTTGAGTTTCCTCTTTCTTTGTCCACTAGTACATCCCATCTATCTCGAAAAATTGTTTCTAGCTTACTATTGATGCACCACAAGGTGCTAATATATCTGTTATTTAAAGATGCTAGCCTTGTTATTTGCCTATCTTTTGTAACTTATATTACTAAAACTCAGTGTTGCCACTATTTCCAGTGTTTGTATTTATGTATTTATGAGTGTGTTTACTGTGTATCTTTAGTGCTGCTGCCATGAGACATTTTCAAACAAGCCTTCAAAATATCGTAAATTTCAGTCATGTGCTAATTAAAGACTCTAAAAGCCATAAATATGTATGAAATTGCATATTATATGAATATTCATTTGTACCTTGTGTTAATAATTTTTTTTAATATTTGTTTGTATTTGTTGCCTGCAACACACAATGTTTTGCGGCAGAGGGAATTGTTGTTGTAACTGAGAGAGTTTTGTGTAGTACAGGGAAATGAGTGGGTGTTGGGATGGCCCACCTGTTACCTACAGACAGCCTCCTCTCCAGTGCGGCCATCTTCACCACCCACCAATGGCACTTCAAGCCACCCTCAGGGGTATATACGGCAGGCCTGCCCTCCCTCTTTACCAATCTAGGGCTTGGGTCTCCTCCCCGAGCAAGCCTAGACACTATCCCCTTCCTTAAAAGGGTTGTTTCCTGAAAAAGGAACTTAAGCCCACCCACCTACAAACCACTCAGGTTGTTTCCTGAGAAGAGAACTGAAGCCTGATTTCCTACTCTGCCTTGGGTTGTTTCCTGAGAAGAGAACAGAAACCTGATCCTACCTCTGCCCTATGCCTAGCTAACTTTGGAGTGGACCCAACACCCTAGCCGTGTGGTAAGTTTTGGGAATGCACCCCACCCTCCTATTGCGCTTAGTATGACCGCCACATGGCGCACCTTTGTCTTCCGCCGGAAGTTCAAAAGTAATTGCAGGAATTTCTGGACGTGAGGCTCCATAGTTGACGACCATGCAGTAAGTGCTGTTGCAACTTGTAGCTAGTATTGTGTAATTGTGAATCAAGGACTTGTAGCCAGTAATTGTAGAGATAAGTGACTGTAATTGTGAACCAGTAATTGTATTGTGTGAAGGTATTGTGAACAAACCAGTGAACTTGTGACCCGTATTGTAAATTCTGTACATATTCTGAATACATTTTGCTAAAAGTGAACCCGAGTGTACTCATTCAGAAAACTTATGTCAGAGGAAGCCATCCTCATACTGGATATCTCTAGCCAATTTATTGAGACCCCAAAAAGTGCAGACTACGTAGCAGTGTAAGAAGACTTACACACTAGAAACTTCTGTACCCATGGGAATAATTCCCCCACCCAAGAGAGCACCCAGCCATAGGTCCTCCCTACCAGAATTGTGCTGCCAGTAGAAAGCACAAGACCAAGAGTAGAAGTGGGATAATTCTAGCTGTGTCTTGCATGACATTCAGCTGCTCTCTCACCCTCTGATAAGTACTATAAGGACATCACAGAGGCCAGGGCCTACCATATCTCCGAGTCTAGCAGTTAATAAGCAAGGCTCGGCAGGAAGCCTAAGAAAGTTCACAAGCACAAGTGTTGCCTCCTTAGACAACTGTTTTAAAGATGAGTAGAAATAACGGCCTGCCCTCAATTATTAAGTGAGAAAAATGACTTGTACTCTGGAGATTGCTTAAGTGTATTCGCCCCAAGACTCACTCTCTTGGACACTTGTTTTGGTAATACATATTTCCCTTCAGGGATCCAATCTCATGCCAGATAGCCAGAGTTCACCTCCCATCGAATACCTACTTGAATAGAGTAAAGTGTGACACTATATTTGACCCTGAATTTTTCTGTCAACAGTGAACAGTACATTGTTAAATAATTTTTTTAAATAAAATATTTACATAATGAAAATAAGCAGATAGTATCATTGGCAGGAAAGTTCATAAATAAAGAGTTTGAATTTTAAAGTAATTTGACTGAATTGTTTTTGATTTCTGACGAGTTTAGTTGGAATATTTCTTGGCCGCTCGATGTTAGTATTTCCTAGGATTTCTAGCAACATGCATTATGTCACAAACGAGGAGAGGTATAGTGGAAAAAGTAGTGGATGTACACGTGCATTGTTCCACATGTCACTATTCCCACCACAACATGTCACGTGCCTCTACACCAACATCTCCCACCCATCAGGACTGTTTGCCTTCAAACACTACCTCAACCAAAAACCACCAAATAGTGAACCCACAACAGCATTCCTGGTTGAACTTGCCAGATTAACCCTAACTAACAACATCTTCAGTTTCCAAGACAGCCACTACCTTCAGATCAAAGGCACAGCCATGAGTACCCCCATGGTGCCCCAAAGTTTGCTAATCTGTTCATGGGAAAAGTAGAAACCAAATTCCTACTAAACTATGATTTGATGTTATTCTTTTTTTTTATTTATTTATTTATTATGGATATTTTGGCACTTTACATTTTTCATTACAGTCGATTTCTTTCCTTTTTATGTTAGTTACAAGTAGAGCTATTTCAGGCTGCAGTAGTGTGTGTTTTCTTTTTTTAGCCGAATGTACTCTGCCACGCTTTGCATTCCTTAGCTGAAGCTTATGTTTCTTTATTTTGACTGTTCCCTGCTGCAGTGTGCGCATCTGTAGTGTCTACACATATACACTGCATGTTTATTACATGATTTTGTCCTTTCTATGTAGCTCTGTCCACGTGCAAGTCCCGTGGCATCAACGTTTGTCTGCTATTCTGGCTGTCCCTGCCATCTAGGTGGGTATTTTAGAGTTATTGTTTGCGCTGTGTTACCTCTTCTCATCTGCCATTTTCTACACACTCGTTTACCAGCAGTGAACACAAGATGATGTATTGCTGCTGTGTTTTGTGCCTTTCCGGCAGATGTAGCGACATAAATGTCCTAACGTTTACTTTATTGTACTTTTAATGATGTAGTGATTATCATGTAGTCTCCAAGATTAGGTTTTTTTTAATTATTATTTTACTACTTAACACGTAGCGTCTTTTATTAATATAATGCTACGTTTTCCTTCTGATTTCTTCGCCCTCTGGTGAGTATTTGTTTTCAGCGAGTTTCTTTATTTGTTCAGTTTTATTAATTTCGTGTTCCTTTTCTTTTTAGTGAGGATTCGAATAAAGGGCCTCACTTTCCTGTGGGCATTTTTCATCTTGGGCTTGTTTCATGCCTGTGGCTAGTCCTGGCGATTGAGCTAGTGGATTGGTGTTTTGTCACGTCTAAGAATGCACACATTCATCTCCATTCTCCAGCAAACAGTGAGAGAACTGTATGTTTACATCTCCAATTCCCATATCACTCACCACCACTTTATTGTAAGTGAAATGCTACCTCCTGATAAAATCCAAATTTTTTTCAGATGTAAATAGGTATCAACTGGCTGTGTAATATGTACCAGCTCTTTCATATCGTGACGTGAAATGTCACATTTTGCAGTCCTTGATGACACATGATCTTGTAGATACAAAAATTTGCTGTCTACCATTGACTGTTGACTTAGATAAGAATCCTTTATTCCAGTCATGAAGTCTCACATGTGTGATTGTACTGTTGCTGGTTGTGTGGCAGTATTTTCTCACACTGTACACTGATACAGTGTTTCTCGAGGAGTGCTGAACCGTGTTTTCAGATTATTGCAGGCAACTCTGTTCAGTGCTAAGTGTTGGCAGCACTCCTGCAAGTTGAGCATGTTACAAGATTATCGCTTTGTTCCCATAGTTGTGTCAGTGTGTGTTCGCTTTTCATGTTTCAATCATGTTCATGTATCAGCAGTGTGCAGTTATTAGAGATTGCTTTGTGTAATTTTTCACAGATCTGCAGCCTCCAGTAATTTATGAAACAAACATGCGGAATACCAATAATTGGGATATTATAGAAGGCGAAAAGGTTTCATGGACTTGTAAAGTGCGTGGCAGCCCAAAACCGAAAGTCAAGTGGTACAAGGTACAGTTTTTCATTACTATTCTCAACTTGCATGTGCTAAAGAAGCCTGTGTTGTTGAGTATGTATGATAAAGTTGCAAGTTTAGAATCCAGAACTGAAGATGTAAAGTGGCAGGGTGTCCTACTTTCTCTGTTGCAGATTGTGGCAATATCGCAGTTTGTTAGTCACAGTAGAATATGTATGGAAAACTGAAGTGCAAAATTGCCTAGAATAATAGCACTATACTATATGAAACAACATGTATTTGTGATATACTTGCAGTATGGGGTCATCAGTTTGTTGCTCCTAGTAGGGTGCAGTGGTATGCTGTATTATGCTGACTTACCCCACCCCAACAGATGTTGTACCCTTAGTGTACTAGCATGCAGGCACTGCAGTAATTTAGAGTCATTAGTTGTGATGTCCTAAGAGCTCGTATTGTAGCTGAAGCAGAAGATTTCAGGGGCAAGCACCAGCAGTGTACGTATTTTTCCTCTATAGCCGGGCATTGGCCAGGCTACTGCAAGGCAAGTGAGGGATGGCTGGGAAGCCCTGAATGCTAGTATGTGCCAGCAGGTAGTTCTTTTATGTTGCTGGAGATGTTTCTCCGTAATTGGGTGCCCCACCTTCACCTTTTGTCCTCCCACCTGATATTTAAGCAGGTACACTGGATACGGGACTCAGTAAATCGTCCTTTTCTTCTGGATTGATTCAGGCATTCATAGCTTTGCAACCATCAGTTCCAGCTGAGTTACCACTCATATCTGGAGAAGTCTGTTGTTAAGTTGTTTTAAGACAGACTGTAGATTACTCTTGAGTTTGTTGAAGTTATTCTGGTTCATATTATGATCTATATTTAAATGTGTTTGAAATTGGTATATTCTAGTTAAGCAAAGTAACGGTGAACTCAGTTTGCCTGTACCCCATTGTGAACATTTCCATAGTAAAGTTATCTCTGAGATAACTATACGAAAGTTCTGGTTTCATATTTCGAATATTGGCAATAAAAATCTCAATTTTTTGGGACTGTTATTCTTTGTTATGTAGCAAAGCTGACTGTCATTGAAGTTTGCAGTGTTTACTTTTGATGCTGTTACTATTTGTATGTGCTAAACATTTATGCAAGTGGTAAGGTAAGTAAATAGAGAAAATGTTTTGCATGTACCTGTTTCAGTAAATACGGTATATAGAACTTTGTGAACCTTGCTTGGAGACAGTATTTCGTAATATTGCATCTTTCTTACACACTCATTTTGATTCCACATTACATTTGTTATAAGTGTTTCTGTTGCAATTATTTTTATTCTCATAAGATAAGAAGGCTAAACATTTAGTTGAAAAGTATGTTGTGAGATGGTCAATGCACAGTTTCCATTCTACTGACATAATTTTTTGCTGTATGTATACGCATATCACACCTAACCTACCTCTGTGAACATAGAACATGCAAATCATGTAAGCCTAGGTAAATTTGGTGTATAGTCCTTCTAAAATTGCCACGTGTAGTCGCAACATATAAGCATTGAATTCCATTTTGAAATAACTAATAAATCATGATTTGATCTATGACTCCTTGATTGACGTAAACTACAATATGTTTATCAGACAATGCTCTCATAAATACCATTCATAGGAATTTTAAAATGTACATGGGATTTACCAATCAATCATGTAAATTAAAACCAGTACAAATAAAAAATATAAACCTAATTTTTACACCCTTAGACAGCAGTCACTTTAAGCCCTATGTTTTCCGTTTGTGGCATAAATTATTTAAAAGCAGATTTGTTTAACAGCAAAGGGTTCCACAACTCACACTCATGTAGGTATTTCACTTGCATTAAGGAAAAGCTGGTTTCAATGAAAAAAACATTTAATTGCTCGTGAAATTTTTCGTTCCATAAAAACTTACGCATTACACTTGTATCCACCACACTGTAAGATAAATCCTTGACACTGATGAACACAACTATAAATTGTGAGACAGTTTTTCTTTGAAACTACTTATGAAATTATTATGAAATAAACTTTGTTTAAATATCCTTTTTCATGCATGAGAAGGTTTACAGACAAAGATGATTTGACAGAAGGCTACACAATTAAATGTTGTAAGAATCATAACAAAAACATTACTTTGGCACTAAAACTTAACTGTTAAATTATCACTACCATTGTATTAAGTAAAATTAATTCCTTTCTAGACCAAATACTTAAATAAGTCATGTCTCATAGAAAAACTTTTTAATTGGTTTTATACTATTAAAGTAGCAAAAATTTAGTTTTTTTTTTATAACGTTTTCAATTGTGTCATACATGTGTGACAGTGGTCTATCTACTTCACAAACACATATATTTCATGGTATACTGAAAATTTAAATTTTTAATGAATATTGTTGTGCTTCAGATAGATTTTATTTGTCTATAGATTATAAAACAGAATATCATAAATGTATAGACATGTCCATTGTATATGCAAAGTACAAACAGAACCTTTCTACTTCCAGTAGGTACTTACACGTAGACATGTATGGACCACGTCAGTTTACAAACATTTAAACACACTTGTCATAATCAAACTAAATACGTATCAAAATCCATAGGATGTACAAAGCACAGACAAACACCTTCAACTTTCATTTCTTAGACTTACGTAGACCATAACACAAAAATGCACTCATTGTTATCAAACTATTTTCAATTATATACATATGTTACTGCATGGCCAAACCATTAGAAAACAGCACATTTATAATTACAAACAGATTTGAATGAAAAAACATGTGCTGCAGATAGTAATTTAGATTTTACAGATAAAATAACAGAACAGTAACAAGAAAGCTCTAATGAATCCACTGTAAATTGAAGGAAAATATAAATATAAGTTTTGTATGCATCAAAAGTGCAAAATAACATAAATTTTGAAATTTCAATGCCAATGCAATAAACGGCCAATATCAAATAACAAACAACAAATTACTTTCCTACTTAGGAATGTAAAAGCATGTATCATTTTGTATTTTGGTGCCAAGTTGAAAAGCATGGATGAGGACAAAAACCTTTTCCTTCTCATTTGTCATCAATACAGATGCTGCAGGTGAAGAAACTAGCAGAACTTTTTTTGTTTGGCTGCACTACCAACACCACAGTGTTTTCTCTATCTTAACTGGGAAGTGTCTATGGTGCGGACTGGTCTGAGGTGTTGGTAGTATGTTGGGCCTCTTTTCAACTCCCGTGTGGTTAGATAAGAAAATATCTAACAGCTCAAGATATGTACATTTTTTCCGACTCTTTTGAATACAAATAATTTGCATTCCGCAGTGCAACATCCAGAAGATGAAGAAGCACTTTTATGTACCATCAATTTGATTTTGTTGGTCTTGTGTAGTATGACAGCATTTGGTCACTTTTGTCAATTCCGGACATGTGTTCATTGTATTCATTTATCATAGCTGGTTTCCTGACAGAAGTGCCCGTTTAGTGGTGACACCAATCATGTCTGGACCATGTTTTGTTGAATCATAGTGATATCTCTTTTATCCTTCCACTTTAGAATTGTGATGTTGTCGATCTTTATTATGCTCACCTGTTTTCAATTTATTGTTCTCAACTGCTTGAGGATTACCTTCTTGATTCCGTTGCAGTGTGCCACAGATAGCAATTTTCTGTGTTGTATCAGGAAAATAGTAAAGTTAACACTACAGTAATAATTGTCCAAATACGACACATGACCCATATCCAAAACATCCTTCATTAGTTCTACAACAACTGAATAGGAATGGCCATGACCTTCATTTGCAACAGTCCCTTTTCCAGTGTAAAAAATATGTAATGTTCAAAATAAAACAATCATTGGTACAGAGCTCATAAAACTTTATCACGTACTTGTGCCGCTTTTGTGGAATGTACTGCCGGAAACTTATTCTTCCGAGCCACAAAAGCATTGATTCATCCAGAGAAAGTTTTTTATGGCCCAGACTGTACGCTGTTGTAATGTTCAAGTACCTGATTTAATTTGTGAATATGAAAGTCTGTTTTGTCAGTTTCAGAATCATAAAAGCAAAGAAATCTCAAAATAAGCTCAAATCTATTGCGACTCATAACAGTTCCTATAACAGAATGTTTGTATAATGGCATTGTACTCCAATAATGCTTCAGTGATGGCATATGAATATTTCCAATCAAAACACGTAACCCCAAACAATTTTTCATTTCTTCAACTGACGTGTCTTTCCATAACCGTATGCTTGATTGTTCTAAAATACCAGGATTTTGTTTTACTTTATTTCCACATTTGTTCATGAAACAAGCAATCTTATTCAAGAGACCTTCATCAAACAACCCAAAAACATCAAATTGACTTTCATCATCCTGTAGATCTAAATGTTCAGTTTCTTTGCCAATAAAATTACAAACTGGCGAATCTCTCATAGAAGACAGCCAGTCATCAGCTCCAGTATTTTTTTTTTTTTTACTGTCCACTTTATTACCTATGCTTTCATTGCTTGTAGTTGTAGAAGATAAATCTGATGATTCGTTATCACTAGAAGAAGGCAAGTACTCACTGTCCTAAACACACATCTTCCTCCGAATTGTGTTCACTACTTGAAGAACATTTTCTTTTACAACTAATTTTTATCAGTTTATTATAACCAGTAGAACATCACCAGCAATACATCACTCAGTTGTAAGAACAGAACACTTGTGTGCTGGCATGTCTACCCTTCACATCACAGCTAGGAACAAGTAATATGTAGCTATTAATAAAGATAAACAAACAATCATTAAATTTCCTTTGTAAGCTTATAGCTTGGCAACAGATAAAATTTCTCGATGTATGCCAAAAAACATCTAGGATTACGAGATGACTTATCACCAAATGCAGAGCGGAAAAAATTGTAGAAAGTAAACAACCCCGTACCAACACATATATACAGATATCCTGAAACCAACTGTCACAAATGTGTAGCAAGACATACCACAGACCAGCACATTTAAGAATATTAACTGTAACAAACCAGTGAGAAAATATTCTGCATTAACTCACATGATGCATATGACACACATGTGTGATTTACATGTGTGACATTCGGTTGCGAATGTAAACACCTGATATTTTCAATGCGTATCTGCAGAGTAACTACTTATCTGCATCTTGAAGTAGTAGATAGTTTAATTGTTCAGCAAATGTTTCAGATAGCGTTAACTACGAGTTATAATATACTCAGTTCGTAGATAACTAAAACTAATTGTGTATCTAGACGTCGTAAGACAGGCCGTAAACGAGGTTAGAACTAGGCAGCACTGCGGAGGATGAGGGCTAAGAGTTCTATAACTGTTAAGCACATGCAATTAGTGGGATATAATTACTGGTGTTGTGAAGCACACAAATGTTTTTTGTTGCTAGACTTTAATTAATTAATTAATTAAAATCCAGCAGTCTCCGGCCTCCATAACAGTACACAAAGACATGTTCTGGCATCTGCTGCAAAGTGGTCACATGTTTTCTTTAGTAAGCGAAATAGCAGTTAGTAGCACCCAGGTTCTCCCCACATTTCAGGCCAAATATTACATAAAGGCTTCCAATCTTAGAAGAGGAGCATCTCACCACAGGATGAATGATAGTTAGATAAACCCAAGTGTTGTGAGTGGCTAGGAGTTAGGTTGGCACGAGTGAGTAAAAGAAGGACAAAGGAGGCAGTGTGTAAACATGGAGACATTGGAGTGACATTGTAGTGAATGGAGAGTGAATAAAGAGACGTACAAAAACATAACATGGCGCAGTCGGTAACTAACAAATGTTTGGACAAAGTACAGTGAAGTAAATGGTTTGAGGCGGTAAGTAGTTGTTAGTTCTGAAATAAGTTTTACGTGTAAAACAAGAAACACCGAACAT
>PNEQ01103880.1:0-24705 GCA_003012365.1 Medauroidea extradentata
TTACACGAGCGAAATTACTTGAGAAAATTCCGTCCGCCTATAAAACTTAGCGCAAAGCAGTCGATATCTTATAAAGAAAGGTTAGAAGTACAAATTGTGTCACATTACCTGAAATTTAATAAAGTTAAGTTTACAATAACTTTGTAAAAGTTTACTCGGTGCTACAGCACGAGAGCACGGCCTTACGCACCGCCACTGATTTGTACCATTTGTAGGTCTCGTATAATGAACATGCATGTCCGAAATTACAGTGACCCACTATAAAAATTTAAAACAGAATACAGTGAAACCTGATTCTAAAGAGTGCTTATAACACCACCTTCACAGTAACAACTATTATGTGCACCATCTCTCTGAATTAAATGTTAATATTGTATGGACATAACACAAATCTTGAATAAAGACAATTTTTGTTGCCATTTACAGTTGTTATGAGGTTCCACTGTACCTATCTATAATATAAATTACACAAATTCTACGATTTGCCTCTTTGTTACTGTGGGCGATCAATAGATTATGACTTGTCTATCAAACAAGAACAGAATGAATGTATTAAGAAAAACAGATAGATCCATTACGAAAAATTACAAAATACATACTATATAGAGGAAACTACTGAGCTAGAGGGATAGCTATAGAGATGATACAGACAGTAGTAACTAGCTATACACAGGCAGTTATGTTGAAAGAGATTGCTAGGTACAGAGGGAGGAATGGACAGACGGACGAACAGATAGATAGAAATGAATAATAAATTTGAACATACCATATGTATTTGTTATCACCGAAAAAATTCAACAGCACGAAAAGAATTATTAAATGTTTATAATTAGTACTATTAATAATTAACTTTCTTTACACTCGTACAGAAAAATCTATAGTCCCACTATGTATTACTTATACAGTAGAACCTCAATTATCCGTGAGTCAATTATCCGATTTGCGGACTATCCACAATTTTTTTATCATGCAAATAAATGTTTACAATGCAACAGGTTTTTTTAATATGCCTATGAAATTCTGGTAACTTCAGAAGTTTGCATCTACATATTCGGTAAAGCATTGGCATTTGTGTTTATAAATATACAGTATAAAATAAGGCAAACTTGTTTTCATTTGTTTGAGGTAGCAGGCTATTTTTATCTGAACAAAACGTCCTCTCCTACGTGCTTGTCCATGTGAGCGGAGTGTACATTCCTACATGGCAGCGAGGTGACAGCACATGTGCGCAGCTTTGTTTAGAGCTCAGCGCGCGTGCACACACGACAGTTGACGGATTTAGTGGTAGAATTTGGCGGGCAGTAGCCCTGTTGTAATACATTTTTGTTCGGAATCATGTCGCGAACTGCACAAAAACGTAGGCGAGTGGTATTAATCA
Source organism: Medauroidea extradentata (assembly GCA_003012365.1). Taxonomy (NCBI): domain Eukaryota; kingdom Metazoa; phylum Arthropoda; class Insecta; order Phasmatodea; family Phasmatidae; genus Medauroidea; species Medauroidea extradentata. Next base: position 1,379 of record PNEQ01103880.1, read on the forward strand.
TACAGATTAAAATTAAAATTACAGAAAGGTTTCAGTGTGAGAAAACAATTGCAAAACTTGCATAGATGATGTTAAAAACACTACAGTACGAAACATAAAAAAAATTGGCGAAAACAATTCTTCGATTTTCTTCAACAGAAGACAGTTCAAGTGGCTTGGATAAACATTTCAACAGATGAGGGCAGAGGGCGTGTCGATTATGTGTTCAGTCGCAAATCAATACAAATGGCCCAAACTGTTGTTAAAATTTACCATTCATAATTTTAATGGGCATTATATTTGTGATACACAGGCCACTTTTGCCTTACAGCGACACGTGTGCCGCTTGCCGATCAATACGACTGGAGCACGCATCTAGATCCTTTCTCTTGTCAGCAAGACTCGGCCGGAGAAAACTAGGATCTAGGTACCGTAGACTTGTGTGTGCCACTACTTGTCTAGTAGAAAACAAAAACCTTGAAATCTAAAAAAGAATTAATATAACTTTTCATTAACGCTTACATTTACATATTTTCTTCTTCGCGCGCATGTGTAAAAGCGGCACCAATAATTTATTTTTTTCAATTGAGCATTATATTTGCTAGAAGTAGTTGAGTAGCTGGCGGCTGGCCGGGCGGTAGAAACAGTGTGCAGGCATGCGATGACCTAGCAAGGTGAGGCTGTTGGCTCAGTCCAGCATTGCCAAGCAGCGCACGGTGGGCAGTAGCTGCTGCTTGCTTTGTCCGCCACCGTACATTTTATTTCTGCTAGGGATTAATACTTTATTTTTCCCCAAGGTTTTGTACCTTTAAAATCATGACTCTTTTATGTGTGGGGTCGTATTTAATGGCGATAAATACAGTACAATACTGTATATTAAATTTTTTTTTTCATTAAAGTTGTATTTCAGAGCACACGTCTGACTGACGTGCAGCAGTCAGATAATTGCAGTGACTTCTACGTGGTAGCAGATAAGATAGCAACAACTCCCGTTGATAATAACCACGTCTGAGTCATGGCACCAGACAAAATAAATTAATAACTCAATCAACCGTGAAATTTGATTATCCGACTGTCTCGTCCCCTGCATTATCGCGGATAATCAAGGTTCTACTGTACAGTAAATCTGTAATAACATTGACACACAAAACTAAAATTTAATATTATAGGTTTAATAAATACAAATATAGTTATAAAAATCAACAAAACTTACCAGCCTGTAATGTAGAAACATTTCTCTCAAATATTACATTACTTTTCAAACGCACAACTTTTACATTATACTCTTTGTATGGCTCCAATGATTGAAATGTTAGGTTACTAGTGCCCGTGAAATTCAACTTGGTAATTTTTCCATCACTTTCCTCGAGTTCTACAGTAAAATAGTTTGAAGGGCAAGCCAACTTGTCATTTTTTTTCTGTAAAAATAAATTTTTAAGTTAACTGAATGCAAGCATGAAATATTACACACATTTCTATGCTCAAGGAGAGATATAGTTACTGGAAAAGACAATTTAATGTCTGGTCCAAAAACGTGTTGTCACATAAGAAACCACAGCAATATAGTCTGTCTCATTAAAAAATTCCATTTTTTGACAGTTGTATTGGCATTTATTTTTAAAGCGGTTTCCATGTGAAAACTGTTTTTGCCTCTGCCTCAAACAGCGCACTCAGCTAACTGTCCAATTGTGCAATATACAGTCTATAGTAGGTAATATATATTAGTTTTTGACAATTCTGAACATTACCATGTGAGCACAGAACTACAGGAGAATACTTTTCATTTTGATATACTGCACAGTTTGCCAGTTAGCTTAGTTTGTTTGTTCAGAAATCACCTATGATAGAGGAACACATTGCTTTTTCCATTGAAACGGCTGTAAAATGGATGCCAACACAACTGTCAAAAAATTGAATTCTTTTGTGAAACAGAACATAGGTGACATGTTACTGTGTTAGTAACCCATGAATCAATCCATAATAAAAATTTGCTCTTAAAACTTCTTTGGTGACAAAATTGTATCTGTCATTAAGTCACTGCTACTGAAATTAACGGAATCATACAAATATTGACTCTAGATAACCATTTAATTTTTCTCAATACAATACACATTAAATAAACAGAAAAAGTACAAATAATTAACATTGCTGTGACTTTTGCTTAACACCTTTCGTTACACTTGGCATTGGACACCAACTATCACCTGTGCTTCTATCTACTACATGCCACTCATCTCCCCTTCCTTACAGCAGTGGGACATCCCCAATTTGATCCAGATAAGGTAGCTGGGGAAGAGTACACTACAATAGGCTTTCATTAAAAGAAAAAGACTTCCTGGTCTCACAAGAAGCCAAGTGGGTCCTCAAGTGCTTCCTCTCCTTCGCTGGTCCATCTCATGGAATGATGATGGTTCACTAGACCTGAGATAGCAACAGAGCTACTGCAGCAACAAGTCTGTACCATGAGTGTCTTAGATGCTCTCTCACCATTCGCTAGAGTTGTCTCACTTGTGCATCCCACAGTCACCCCTTCTCCCTCTAGCACCAGTTTTCCTACTTCAACTTAGCTGATTAGCAGGCATCATTTAGGAAGCTATCTGCGTGGATTTCTGGGTTATTTCTAATTGTAATTTCTCATACTAGGGGAGTCCTTGTTTGCCATCACTTAATAAGTCTGCTTCTATCGAGGCAGCCTATCCCCCAGCGAACTCTGGCAGGATGTGTTGTGTCATGTTCTTTATTTGTCTCTCTCGCTGCTGCCATAAGAAAAGTACTTCTCTAAAACATAAGTTTATCCGAAATTACATACGTTAAGCAAACATAGTCATTAAGCCAGGTAGGCACTTACTCCTCCTTAGCCTGTCCTTCTCATCACTTCCCTCTGGAAACCCTTTGAAACCTGCCCGACCTGATCCATCAAATACAGAATCCTCCAGATTACCATCAGCCCCTCTTTCATGATCACTGTGTACTTCCTCCTCTCTACTGGGTCTATAAGTGTTATCCTGATCCTTTACAGGTTCCCCCTTCAAAGTTGAATCTCTAACATGTGAGTAGCTTTTACCTACACAACCTCCCTCCATCTGACCACTGGTCTCTGCACATGGTGCCGGAATTAGAAACCACTGATTTGGTCTGTAGTCACCTCTGTGAGTTTCTACTATATAGGAACGGGGTTGTGGCCCACTTTGTGATAGTACCATAGCCTCTTAGGTCTGTAATCCAAACCCTGTCTCTCGCCTGTAGATCTGGAAGATCCCAAGCCCTGTGTCATTTGTTGTGATTAGCTGCTTGTACCGCTTTCCTGGATATTTCACTATCCTGAGCTACCCCATGGTGCACTACCTCCTCCAGTGCTGGGAAAAGAAGTGGAAGTGTAGATCGCAATTTTCTGTTCATAAGCAACTCTGCTGGGCTGAACTCACACTCCAGCGGTTTTGTGTGATACGATAAAAGAGCCAAAGATATAGTGTCATTCTTTTCCAATAGGTTTTTTGCCACTTTGACCGCTGCTTTGACACCCCCGTTCGACTGAGGATAATGAGGATAAGATGAAATAACTTGGAAGTTATATGTCTGAGCAAAGATCTGAAAATTACTTGAAATGAAATCAGATCCATTTTCGGCTCTAATTGTTTCTGAGATGCCAAAACAAGCAAAAATTACTTTCATGTTGCTGATAACAACTGTATCTGACATCCGTGTTACGGGGCAGATCTTTAAATATGGGGAAAATAATCTGTACAATGAGATACCATCTATCACATTTGAAGAGGTCTATAGCTAAAATCTGCCAAGGCCTTGAGGATCTTTCTACTTTCAGAAAAGTTTGCCTAGTGTTTTGTCTTTCTTGTACACAGTTCGGGCAATTTCGAATCATATTTTCAAGTTGTGAAGACAACCCAAGACGCCAGACAGACATTTTTGCCCCTTTTCTACATTTTACGATCTCCAAATGGCATGCATGCCTGCGCAATACAACTGGAGCAAAGCTGATATAATCAATCTAGTAGCTTTTTGTAGAACAGAGCCACTGCATGAAATATCATGTCTGTATTGCCAATATGGGAGAATGTGCTCTGGAACGTCCTTCTTGTCTAGCAAACCTAGTAAACAGTAAACTTTTGTTTTTTACATACTGGGTCTTTTCCTGTTCCATACATATTGGTTAGTTTACTTCCCAGAAGACCATATTCGAACTGGTGCTACTCCACCAATGTTACGTTTACTTAAAAATACTTCTTTTAGTTATTTAGTCATGGCACAGTATTACGTAAAACAAACCGTTTTAATAAACTTGTATGGGATTCTGAAAATACAACAGAAACTCGCAGTCTAAATATCTGGTATGGCTTCAATTTGTAATCTATAAAAACTATTGCATTACTTTCACGATCTTCTTTACGGAGGGAGGCAAGAATAGTTAGAGGTAATTATACATTTATGATTACTTATGAGTCACTCAATTTAGTTATAACGATGACAGTCCTACCATGCTAATGATGCAGAGGCTGAAGTAAGGAAACGGCCACGACGATCAGCACGTCGTAGTTCTGGATGTCGTGGTGCATCTTGGTAATGAAGTGGTCCTGGTGATGATATGGGGCAGACAGACCTCGCACGTAACATGACACACCCCTTTATCATGTCCTGTGTGGGAAATTGTATCGTAGTTGGAGTGGGGAGTTCAGCTTTGCAGTTCGCAGCAACTGATGTTTAATGGCCAGGTGGCCTGGTTATTGATCACTGTGTTAGGACCAGGGTTACATGGTTTACAACAGTATGTTCTACAGAACTACATCTTTCATTGTATAACTAAAAATAATTTGATTTACAGAAGCCACCAATTCTTGTCCAAACTCCTCGTCCGCCTCGGTCACCCCTTCCAGTGGACTCCTTGACAAACAATCTGCGACCAACAACTGTTTTCCCGGGACGTATTGAATTGTGTACAAATACCTCATTAGTCTGAAGCGAAACCTTTGCAGACGAGGTGTACGATCGTCAATATGTTTTGTGTTCCTAATTTGAAGAAGTGGTTTATGATCAGTTTCTAGTACCACCGGCAAACCTAGAATGTATTGTTTGAACCTTTCAGCTCACCATACAAGGAATAATGCCTCCTTTTCTATTTGAGAATAGCGCTTCTCTGTGTCTGAAAAGTGTACGGGATACATAACCTACGATCTACTAACAGATCTGATTTTTCCAGGAACATACCACTGACCAACGGCCTTGTCTGGAACATTTGAAATACTTGGAGTTCCGTGCTGGATACAGAACGCAATCGTGCTGGCCTTTCCGCAGAACTAGCATGGTCTGCGTCTGCCGGAACTGCTCTTGTAGACCAACCTGTGCCCCTACCGTGGGCCTCCGCCGACCGTGGTACCAAACTGCTGCGACCCCTATCCCGATTGTGCATTGTGACAATCTGCGCCCTATTTATGACCAAATTCTCCGAACTGCGTTGTTGCAGAACTCTGTTGGCTTTGCAATTCCGCCCGTTTGGTTATTAATACTGCCTCATCGCGGGACAAAGACAGCTGCAACTGCATCTGCTTGCTGGTTTTACTGTCTTCCATACCTACCACAATCTTATTACGTATGAGTTTGTGCTTTAACTGCCCATAATTACAAGAGTCCGCTTAAGTATGCACAGAGGTTATGAATTTGTTCACTGTCTCCACCTTTTGCACTCTGGAATGAAAGTTGAACCGCTTAAAAATGATGTTTTTGCATGAATTAAAGTGACTTTAAAATGCCTTGAGTGCCGCCTCGTATGTTGTTGGCAGAGGTTCGAAATGGGTCCCAAAGTTCCTCAGCTTTCTCGGCCAAGACGTACAGAAATATAGCAATTTTTTCTGCATTCTTCTTTGTTAAGTAGCCGGACACCGACAGATACCCTATATACTCGTGTATAGTGCGCCCTCCTGTATAATGCGCACCACAATTTTTGCAACAAGTTCCAGGGAAAAAAGTTAATGTGCCTTGCTAGAATGTAAAAAATCATGGGAGTAAAAAATTGTGAAGCAGCGCGAGGGAGGCAGATTCACTTGGGTGGAGGAGGGAAGGAACTGTGGCTAACAAAGAAAAGAGAGAGGAAAGATGACCCACAGTGGCTAGAGTGTGATGGGTTAAGAGGATGAGGTTGAACGCGGGTAGGGGGGTGGCTTGTGGTGTCTGCAGCTGTCTACAGATAGCCTGCCAAGGTCACTAGCATCAGCAGCCAGCTCACGTCTGCCTGGACAACACTCCCCCTTCCACACTGTGCTGTGTCCTGTCCGCTGCTTCCAGCATGCCCTCCCCCCTCTCCCTGCCACTCCCTCCTCCCCCAGCTGACCACAAAAGGAGATAACGTGCCATGACAGCAGAGCAAGCTTGCCTTTTTTATTTACTGTCTCTGGGGGAGACATTCTTTTTTATTCCTTTCCTTCCTTTCGTTGGAAAGATGGTTATCACGAGAGTCAAAATTAATTTCTCATATTGCTTCCGCCCACCCACGAACTTTCCTGCCATGGCAAACAAACAAATAATAGTGTTTTAGCAGCGACAGTTACGGCAGAAAAGAGGTGTGGAGGGGGTAGAGAAGAAGAAAAGGAAGTGTAGTAATGATGGGACCAGGCTGTAAGAAACATTCTCTCTCTGTGCCTCCCACGCTTGACATCCGCCAGTTTACAGCTCAGCTTTCTCTCCGCACCCCCTTTTTTTGTCTTGACGTTTTTTTTTTCTATTTTCCGTCTATAGTGCGCACCCCTGAATTTTTATCAGTTGTTTTGGAATAAAAGTGTGCATTATACACGAGCAAATACGGTAAATACTTTGAAAAACGAATTTTCCATTGCTTCCATTGTGACGATGCCGAGAAATTGAACGCTGTCAATGCTTTGAGGTTGAGAGCTGCTTTGTGGTTTGATCTGTGGGAGATGTCTTCATCCTCCGATCCCATTATTCTTCTGCAATCTCAACAGGATGTGTAACAGAGTAACGATTTGCAACTTATCAATGTATGGATGGGGAGTAAATGGCTCCCAGGACTAATTCTAGCTGGGATTCGGGGGTAAAATAAAAAATTGCTCCCTAAGAACAGAGCTTGGTCAATTCTCTCTGCTCAAGCCCTGAAACACCACAGTTAGAGTTCATGACCACTCAGTGGCACCCCATGGTGAACTATCACAACATTGTTGTTAGACCCTGTTGATATGATGGACGCCAATTTATACGCTCACATTTACATAAAAATGAAAAATATTGAAAATGTAACTGACAAAAATTTACAGAGCAGATTTTGAATCAGAACTTCACCAGTGTAATATTTGACTGAGAATATACGGTATTTTCTTTTTTGCTTTAACTTAAATTGTGATCCAAAACTATATTATTTAAATAAGCAATTAAATAAATCCACTAGATTTGGTACCATAGTAGTGAATATGACAGAAAAAATATAATTTTGTCCCTTCCAGTCTGTAAATACCTTCTGGTCTAAGTCACTACATGGCTGCCAACTCTGCACGTATAATCCTATTTTCCTACATTACAAATAACTTAACCAGGTAACTGCCAAAGTCATAACAGTGACCTCTGTTTTTGTTTATCTTATTCACCTACTGTATTTTTGTTAAGCACTTTGTGTTTTGCAGTATGCACCAATAAAGACATTTAACAGCAATATGTCACTTTTAAATATAATATTAAAAAAATGACCTCTATGCACTAAACCTTGCCAAATATTGCATGTACTTACCGTCAAACGAACTTGTATAGACGTTTTATAAGGAACAGGCTCTTCAACTTGAATATCTACAAACAATGTGTTCATATTAATAGTACTCTAAAAAGTATAATTTCATTAATATGTACTTGCTAATATAAATAGTGATGAGCAACCAAAACAAACATACAATTGATACATTGTGTTCTATTAAATGGCAGGAATCTATCAGAAAACTATTTCACATATCATTATAAAGCAATTTACAACAAATGACAACATACACATGGAATACACACCATAACATTGCATGAAGAGGTGGGAAAAATAATATAATAGTAGTTATAGGAACTTATAAACAGAACAGTTTTATTTGGGAACATATGCCATTGCGGGCGAATGTTGTCATATTGCCGAAAAACCTACAATAAAACCAAACCAAAAAACCAGGAAGAAAATCTGTAGCTGTAGTCAACAGACATAAAACATACAGATAATTCCTAAAAGGAATGTAATCATATCCCAGAAAACAACACAATGACTAAAACAGCAATACGGCAACATTCACCTGCAATGGCATGTGTCTAAAAAAATTGTTCTGTTTATAATACCATTTATTGTAGGAATCGTTCAAAGAAAATACCTATTTTTAATTTAAGAAAAGCCAATTCATTTTGAACATTACAACAATAATTAACGTAATCTAAGCGATCAACATGTAATATACTTTTGTAATATATAATTTATTTAGTAGCATTTTTCCTAAATTTCACATGGTAATTCATTTAAAATACAATCACTGGAAGCTTTAGAACAGTCATGTGTGTGGCGTCGGAAGTAACCATCCCGTATAGGTCACGAAAGATCCACAACCATGTTTCTCTGGGCAGTTCATTGTAGGCTCTTTGCGAGGTAAGACACTGCCCATGTACACTCCATTGTTGTTTCATTGAATTAGGTTACCATAGTTCACTGGATAATCATTTTATTGTACACGTTTTCACCACATACTTCCCCAGCAAGTGCCATTCCGCTTCACATAAGAATTATTACCATAATCAGTACTTTTTAACGTAAAACTGCGTGCGCGCTACATTCATGCAACGTGCCCAGGGACATAGTAATCTGCAGCCATCCACATGTCGATGAAGTATATTTAGTGTTTTTTAGTGTTAACTGTGACAGAGTATATTTGTCTCATTCTGCCACGTAATTATATACCATTTTCATGTGCCAGTTATTGATTTACGGCCAGTTTTGTGAAACCACGTGCTCATCACCAATGATGCCATTAACATCATTGTAGAGTGAACAAGGAGACATTGAGCATTCATCCATCCAACTTCATCATTTGCATATGGTTCACATAAGTTGAATCCCATTTCTTGCGTGTAACCACATTCATCAACGAGTACCACTGTTGTCATTGTGCCAACCATCACCATAGCCTAGCATACCTCGGGGATAGGTTCAACCATATGATTACACAGTTGGGAACAGCAGCATACATTAATCATCCACGCCCACATCCCGAGCAAAACTGTGGTCCATCACAGCAGCCATCTGTTCTTTGTTTTTACAGGGAACTGCATTTTTTAATGCCATGGAAATACCCTGCACAACCCTGTATTCAACTCATATAAAGCATATAAAGGCAAGAGTATGGTTTCCTTCCGCAACAACACAGAAGACTGATGTAACGTAAATTGATTCATGCATTTTTCGTAATCAGAAATCATAGTAAAAGAAATAATTGGTTTTAATGCTATTTAACCCATTGTACAACCATGTTCATACCAGATAAGTAACATCAGCACATCACCGCACCACAGAATCAAGTGGGTTGTTCCAGATGAGAAAAATCAGTACATCACTGCACCTGGAACGAGATGATTACTAGGCACGCAACCATAACACTCAACCCTGGGAAAAAAAGAGTCTCGAAGTGTGATACTGGGGAGTATCACTGGCACCTACCCTCATAATCATCATAAATTTCTTGATTCAATCACATCTCATACCAACAGCCTCAAGTGCCGCGCTATTGAGAGGCACATCCAAGCTGTGTTAAACCACCGTAGAGTTTCTTCAAGTTTTAAATTTTCGTTTCAAAATTCAGTATTTTGTATTAAATACAAAAATATTTTATTTTTTGGTTTACATATTTCAAATCATAGCCTAAAACACTGTTATACATTATGGATTTTTTCAGTTTGGTACGTCAGTTGGTTTTAGTGGCGTGCATAAAACAGTAAAGTGCAAATTTTGACGTTTACGACTCATTACGCAAAAACTATAAGAGATACAAAAAATTTCTTAAGAAGAATATTTCATCACAAATTTAAGTTTAAAATGAGAAAAAATAATATCTGGTACAAATCTAAAAATAAATAAAGACGTTGAAAACTGACGTGAACCAGCCCTTAAGGAACAGTCTCAGCATTCACCTGGAACGATTTCGAGAAACCATGCAAAACCGAAATAAAGATGGCCAGAGCAGAGGATCGAACCCAAGTTCTCCATAATGTGAGTACTTGTTACCATTGCACCACCCCACTCAATATGGTGTAATATAAAAAAATTAATAAATATGATTCACACTTGGAAGTTAGTTAAGTCCTTCACGTACATTACGTTGAAGTAAAAACAGCGCATCTTCATGTTTTAAAAACATGTTTAAATCAAGATTCGAACTGAAAATACAACCTCACACTACGAAGTCTAACCAACTACTGACAATTTTTTTAACACCACTCTAACACACTTACATAATACAAACAAAAGGAGGGGGAAAATAGGAGAAAGATGGAGCAGAGGAAAGCATGCAAATAGCTATTTCGTATTAGCGATCAGGTGCTGGACCTTTAATTCCCCACCAGTGGCCGTGCAAGAAGGATGGATATGTAAAATGCTCATTATGAGACAGGTCGTATTCATTGTGAGTAAATATTCATCACTAGGTCACAGAATATAGCATAAAAATGTTAAGAATATTGCTGCGAGCAGTCGAATTCAATGTTGTGGGGTGCCGTCATGTTATATAGTAAGCAGCTCTACACTGCCACAGTTCTCACAATGTCGAACAAAATGTTTACTAATTGAAAGAAAGGGGAAGGGTGAGGTGTTGCAGCTGGGGATAAGAATCTATTCTTCCCAGTCAAAATGCATTGAAGGGCACAAAAAACAGACCCTCTGAACTTCACGATCATTAGGTTGTATGGCCAACCACCAATCAGCAACATTAATGCCCATGAGAAAATGTAACATTACCATATAAAAATGTGTGAGCAGCTGAATAACATTTTTAGTAGTGTGTATAATAGCAGTTAACAAATTTGTATGAATCTATATCACATCACAATTTTTAAAGTAAATGTCGGACATACAGATGAAACTGCAAAAATAAGGCTTTTATTTCTTCATTTGTTACACTGAACTTAAAATAATTTTACAAGCATCAATACTAATTCTCCTAAAACTATGAAACTGTTGGCTCATTCAGTTAAAAGTTGTACTACTGTGTTTTTTTTTAATTTCTGCTGCTGCTTTTCTTTCTCTTTATCTTTTCTATCGCCAGCTGGAAAAATTAATTTATAACTCAAGGCCAAAACTATTCCGATGGTCAAGGAAAATGGCATCCAAGGTGCTTAATGTATTTGTTGCTGTCAAGCGACCCCCTTTTTCCTTCTCCATCTTTCACCTCCCTTCTAAACATATTTCAGCCAAAAAATACAATTTTTGTAGGCTTATAATTTCTCCAATATTTTTATCTCATACACGTCTTCTCTGCTGATGTTAATAAATTTTGTTTACGGCCTTTCGTATTTTCAAAATGGCTGCCATTAAAAATTTTTTTGATCAAGCTAGATATCAAAAAAAGAAATTTGTAAGATTTTCACCAAATTTGGTACACATATAATACATACATAGCTGATGTGACTTCTGTAAATATCATTCATCCCATGCTCACATTTTTAAAACGGCTGCCATTTTCATATTTTTAGCATAGTATAACACATCTTAGTTAAGTATTTTTAAGGATTTTACAAAACTTGGTATACACCTACTACGTATACAAAGCCGACTTGACTTTTTTTTCTTGTATTCATATTTTCTAAATGGCAGCCATTCTCACACACACAGATATATATATATATAGACACACACACACTTTTTACATGGTATTATTACATATCTTAGGAAGTATTTTTCAGAATTTCATCAAACTTGCTTCACATATACTACACACAAAGCCGAAATTCATATTTTCTATGTGTCAGATATTTTTATACCTACCTTTAGCATAGTGTTACACATTATAGGAGGTATTTTTCAAAATTTCATTAAACTTGGTACACATATACTGACTTTGTGTAGTTCGTTCATTCTATGTTCATATTATCAAAACTGCTGCAATATTTATATTTTTAGCATAATATTACACAATGATAGCCAATTTTTTACATAATGTGCCACATATGTTGAAATTTTTTTTAGGGATTTTATCAAACTTGGTACACATATACTACATAGCCTACAAAGCTGACATGACTTTTCTCTATTTTGTGTAAAATATGTTCATAATATTATAATGGCGACCACGTCATATTTTTGCAAAATATTGACATATTTGGGGAAATATTTTTCCAAAGTTCATTAATCTAGGTACATATATCCTAACTGTTAAGTAGTTGATTGGACTTTGTGTGTTTTGTTCAACCTTTGGTAATATTTTGAAATCTGTTGCCATTTTTTATCTTTATGATAGAAAGATCTCAGAAAATGTTTTTCTCCTCATTTTAATCAAACTGGGTATGAGTATATTGCTTAGAAAGCTGACAAATTTTTGTGTATTTTAATATTCAAATTTCTTAATTAATATTATTACTCAATATTCCTAGATGTATTTAAACAATTTTAACTGTCAAGGATAATTTGCTCTCACTTTGAAGAAAGAAGGCTTACCAGTTATGCTGGTAACTTCTTGTTTATTATTTTTGGTGTCTGTTGTAACGTTAACAATCCAAACTTTGAAAATGAGCGGGACAATTCACTAACTAAAATATTCTCTGCTAACACAAAATAGATACACGGAAAAGCATTCAGTGAATGAGACTGCAGCACGTGTGCGCAGACAGGGAGTCAGAGATGACGCGTCAGCAATGGCAGTGTTGCAAATTGGCTGCAGGCTATGCTACTTACGCGGTGTTGCTAACAGCTTAGTACTGCAACTAAGTTCATCCGAGATTGAAACTATACTGTAAACAACAATAAACACATTATATATGGTGATCAGAAAAGAAAACCCCAACTCTGAATGACCATAATACCAAAACCAAACAATTCACAATCTTGGTAGACCAGTCAAATAAACCACAGGAACAATTAAGTTTCTTTACCACATCTTCATAAATGTTCAATGTGATCACCATAAGCAGTCTGAACCATATCCACGTGATACGCGAACTCATTTCGCACTCTTGTAAGCATGTCCGGTGTTACAGTTTGAATTACCACGGTGCTGGACTGGTTGCAAAAAACTGGTGACCGGCCTCCATCACTGGCCCCCAAGAAACATTATGTGTTTCGTCCACCACTGTCAGCTACCACTGCTGACCTCAAAACGAGAATCACAGACGCCATTCACAGTAGTATAGTGAAAATAGTACAATAGTTTCAAAAACTATTACAACATATTTTTGTTCAAAGCATAGTCCATACCATATTTACAGTACCAAAAAAACTTATTTTATTTCAAGCCACTAACATGGTACAGAAAATTTTGAAATTTTAAGATGACACACATAAAGTTCATAAAATTTCAATTGCTTGAGACTTTTATGGACAACACACTGAAACTGGAAGAAAATTAAGTCATGTACACTACAGTTTGTAAATATGTGCATCTTCTATAAATGTAAAATTCTATGCTAAACAACATTTTTAAAATTGCTATCACAGTTTATAAAATAGTTGTCATATCACTAAGTGGAATACTGACTGGTGTTAACTTTATGCAAGTCAATATTTGCCATTATTGCAATTAGATTCTTGTTACCATAATGTGGAATGATTTTCAGAATTATGTTTCCCACAGAAATACTACATGTAATGATTCAGTGGGATTAGAAAATTCAACTACATAAAGAAAATATCACTATAAATATATAGCTTCATACCTTCACAAGTTGTTGTTCCTTCAAAAATGGGCACATCATCACCTTCATATGAGCCCTCCTCAACATACAAAATTACACGTAACATGTACTTTTTGAGAACTCCCAGAGGACCCAATGTGATGTTTACAGGTTTATATTCCACACGTTGTTTGCCAGCACTAAGCCAACGTAAATCATGAGGAAGATTTGCCTCCTGTGACACACAAAATAAACAAAAAGTATTTAGTACCTAAGAGTACCAATACCATACCTCTTTTAAAATAAGAAACTGTGATAATTGTTTAGATGTTAAAATGTGTACAAGAATAAGGAACAGAGGAAAAAGGAATATAATCTCCATAAATATATAACTTTGTAACAGGAAGATTAACAGCCCACAAGCGGAAGAGAACCTGCCATACGTGTACCTTACCCTGTACCTGATTGATGCCCAGCCATTCAAGGGAATCTGACGAGGATGACCCAACGAAGTTGAAGCAGCCTCAGCCCAATGATTTCTGCCACTAATCTCATGGAATGGGCACTGTGTGTCAACTTTTTGAAACACACTTGCCCAGGGATAGAATCATGTGAAGCTCTTGGTGAGTGTGTATACATTTCCTGTTTAAAATCGATTTTCTTTTACTTAGGATTCTTAATCGGTCCACAAGAAAAATTAATAGGAACCAGATGAATCAAACGGAATGGGGAAGATAAAAGAAAAGAGCTGAAGGGGCTACAGAAGAACAGGGGGCAAGACAAAATTGAAAGAGACACCATGGTTGAGCAACAGAGTACGACAGTAAGATAAGGCTTTTATAAAAAGGTGTAGAATAGAATAAAGTCTATAGAAGAGGACAAAAAGGTATAGAGTAATAACATCTTTGGGAAATGATTGAATCCAATGAAGGTAGTAGAAAACATGGAGAGGAAGAAGAGCACAAAGTGTCTGGCAGCCATGATCTATGAGGGAGGTGGAGGAGGTACTAAATAAAATTAAGGAGAGAAAAGCCCTGAGTGTGGACAAACTGACTGTAGATATGATAGAAGCAGTATGGATAACTGGAATGCAGTGGTTATATAGAGTGCTGAAGGTGATATTAATGGAAAACAAAATTCCACAGGAATGGCAAAAAGGGTGATAGTGCCCGTATTTAAGAAAGGGGATAGAAGAGAGTGAACAAACTAAAGAGGGATTACTCTTTATATGTCACTGTGCAAATATCTACAACAATTTTTAGAAAGGAATATAAGGCATGGAATAGTGGGTAATAGGGTGAGGAAAAGCATGATTTATGGCAATGAATTTCTGCAACAGACCTAATATTACAGCGTGGATGGTTATCAAGAAGGGATGGGATTTTGGTTAAAATACTGTAGTGGCCATTATGGCTGCTGAGAAGGCATACAACAGTGTGAGACATCATAAAATAATGGAGGCACTGAGAGAGAGAGAGAGAGAGAAAGGAGTAGGAGAGGGTCTAATAATGAGAGTCAAAAGTATGTATGAAGAAAACATGAGTGTATATAAGGAATGAGAAAGGGCTAATGGTGAGGGGCAAAAAGGAGAAAGAAGTACAGACTAAGCTGGACATTTAGGCAGATGAAGTGAGAAAATGTGTAATGATGTTCAGTGCCAAAGAAGAGAGAGAGAGAAGTGATGGATGAGAAATAGTAACATAATGAAGAAGAATGTAAAAACTGAAGGAGTGGAACTTAACCAAATGGATTGCTTTAAATATCTAGGTAGCTTGTTGGAAAGTAAAAGTGGAAATGGGAAGAAGTATTAATTAAGTAGAAGACAACAAGGTGATGTTATCTACATATGTGTAAGCATGGCATACTTTGTGCCCATATGTAGCAGAAACATGGAGTTTGGACAGAAGAACAGAAAGAAAATGGAGGTACGTACACCCTCGATAACTCAGACCTCGAAGTTCCGGACATCGAATAACTCGGACGCGATTCGGCAATCCCCCAATAAAAAATTTTAATTGACCACATAATATTGCAAGACACTAAATCGTATATAATTTCTGTAACATATAAGGCACTGCATTAACATAGAGCATATCCATTAGTTGTATAAACAAAACATTTAGTAAGTGCAAAACGGCATGGTATAAGTCGTGACTCATAGCGACATTCCAGCCGGCAGACTTGACAACGCAGCTCTGCCTAACAGACACCTGAGATCGTTATAAGCTGCTAAGGCGGACGTGTCCCTCTCCCATCCCTCCACTCGCTGCCCTCTTTCAAGGCCAAGTGCACGTATTTGAGTACTAGTGATTGTAAACCCGCATCACATTTCCAGTTGGAAACATTCGTTTTTCATAATGGGACCTAAACGAAAGTGCGTAACTTTGACTGTCACTGAAAAATTAAAATTAATCAAAAAACTGGAGTCTGGCATTTCTGTGGTGAATCTGTGTCTGGAGTACGGAATTGCGAAACAAACAGTGTCCGACATCAAGAAGAGTAAAGATAAGCTGAAGCAGTTTGCTTTTGAAGTGCGACTCGGAAAAAAATGTTGCCAGCAGAAAGCGTCTTAAAAACCTAGTGACACAGATCTTGAAGAAACTGTACATAAGTGATACCTACAGCAACGATCAAGTGGCGTTTCAGTGCGTGGTGCAGAGCTGCAAGCAGCAGCAAAAAGACTAGCTGTAAACCTCAACATAGAGTTCCGTGCAAGTGATGGCTGGTTGTGGCATTTTCGCAACAAGGACGGGATAGTCAACAAAAGAATGTATGGTGAAGGATTAAGTGCTGATACCACAAGTGTTGAGCCTTTTATGATGCGGCTTAGCAACTTAAGAGAGGAAGAAAACTTTAGGGCACAACTATACAATGCAGATGAAACGGGATTCTTTTGGAGATCACTACCGAAAAACACACAGGCCTACAAGCACAAGGGTACTGAACCTGGACGAAAACTTAGTAACGAGAGACTTTCTGCCTTACTCTGTGCAAATGCTGATGGTAGTCACCGCCTCAAATCCGTTATTGTAGGAAAATCTCACAAGCCCAGTGTCCTTAAGGATACTATGCATAATCTGCCAGTTCACTACTACAACTCCAAAAATGCATGGTTCACTCAAGAAATCATGAACGATTGGTTTCAAAATCACTTCGTGCCTGAAGTGAGGCGATTTCAGGAGGACATTTCGAAGATTTCACCTGACGAAGTCAAGGCATTGTTACTCGTTGACAATGTCCCCTCCCTCCCCCAAATTGAGAAGTTGTGTAGTAATGATGGCAGAATTAAGTGCTTGGCGCTGCCTCCTAATACGACCTCTCTTATTCAGCCTATGGATCAGGGAATAATCTTGGCATGTAAAAGGTTATACAAAAAGAAATTACTTAATGAGGTTATGGTTGTATTGGAAGAACCACAAGATGAAATAGAAGACACACGTGGCTATAGAACACTGCAGAGAATTCGAGCCTACAACATCAAGTCAGCCATTTTCAATTGGGCCTCGGCCTGGGAGGAAATGAAAACATCTACACTTGTGAATCAATAGAATAAGTTTATCTTCAATAAAAATGCAGAGCAAGACTTTCACGGGGTTCGAGGC
Source organism: Medauroidea extradentata (assembly GCA_003012365.1). Lineage (NCBI taxonomy): Eukaryota > Metazoa > Arthropoda > Insecta > Phasmatodea > Phasmatidae > Medauroidea > Medauroidea extradentata. The sequence continues at coordinate 18,808 of PNEQ01103880.1, forward strand.
CAGTGATTACCAAGAAACATTGTTGGCATAGGGTGAAACTGGTCCCACAGAAGCAGATATTCACGAGTGGTTGGATGCCGACGAGGCGGACATTTGTTGCCAGAAACATCAGACGAAGAAATTGTTCAATAGGTTGTGTCTCCTACCAATGCAGAGTATGGCACAAATGAAGAGAAACTAGAACCGCTCTCGAAATTAAAATTGGCAAGTGCCAGAGATGCGCTAGATACCCTAATTTGCACAAAAGATTCAACAGCTGACTCTGAATTATAACCGTACTACCACCATTTCCAGTCAGCACGAGAGACTATGATTAAAAAACATCACCATAGGATTACACAACTGAAGATAGACAGTTTCTTCCAGGCAACACCCCTGTCAACTTCCAGAACGGTGCCACGTGGAGTCTACATCATGTTCATTTAGTAAAGAAAGTGAGTGTGCTGCCAGTTCTGATAGTGATTAAAACATCTAGTGTTCTGTATAGGCCTACATTCAAACAGTAAATCAAACACATAGTTTCACTAACTTTTCTTTTAAGTTTTGAGAAGTTAAAATGTGATATTCTGTGCTTTAATTAGTTGTTTATTTTTTCCTTAAGATGGCTGTTAAATGAATTTATCTTGTATGTCTCTTTGGAGTTGTTTACGATAGTGCTTGCTACGTCAACCTACGCACCTGGCGTATAATTTGTCAACTGTCTAGATGTTGTCGGCCTGCAGCTGAATAATATCATGGTTACCAACTGAAAATAAATAATTTTGTGGTTATTTTTAAAGGGTCTTGTGTGATGTTTTGTTATTTGTGAACGTTAGTCATTTTGTGGGAGCCAAGCAAGCTTGATTTTGCCGAGCGCAAAGCGAGAAGGTGAGAGGGTAACAGCGGAAACGTAAACAATTTGGTAAGGTCACGCAGGCGCGGCAGAATGGCAGAGCGTGGGAAGGGGGCAGCAAGATAACTCGTTGCCTAGCAACTATCAGCAGCACCATCTTGTCTGCTCTTGCCCTCACTCGCTCCACTGGGGCATGTCAGGAAGGCAACACACAGCCTGGACAGTAATCGGCCAAGAATTAGATTAGAGACCATTCATGCGTAACATTTCGATGTTGACGCTCTTTCAACACTGCATATTTTTGAACAAACACCTACTATGCAACACTGACACACAATAACAAAACAACCACGGTATTAGTTATTGCTTAGGGCGTTACCTCGGTAACCCGGACAAATTGTAACTCGGACAGTCTCTTCCCCCATTTAGTCTGAGTTATTGAGGGTTCACTGTTATTGGTATGAATCTCACTAAAAAATTTATGACTGTCACAAGAAAAGACAAGTTGAAGAATGAAGTGGAACGAGAAAGAGCTCAGGTCCAGGAAATTCCAGAGATTATATAGTATACATGAATGAGGTGGAATGGACATGTGGTACAGTGGTAGAAGACATAAGGGAAGTCTGAGATGGGAGGAACAGGTGGAAGAGGAAGTGAAAAAAATGGGAGCTGACTGGGAGAGAGAGAAAAGGTAAAGAGTAATCCCCCATCACAGATGGCAGTGGCGTTTTACCTGGCTGGTATGGCCACAGGCATGAAACAGCATTATGAAATTTGCACATTGCTATGCCCACATGTATTACTGGCAGCAGCTGATATGCACTTTAGTTGAAGGACTTCAACCTCTATGTATTCCAGATTAGTTATTCGGTCATCAAGTATTTGCATAATTAAGCAGGCCACGTACTATAGCTGCCAATGCGAGAGGGGACTGCCTATGGACCATGTTCACAGCCAAAGCAAAATTATTATAGTAGGACCCTGATTTTACAGTCCCCTGAATTACAATTTCCCCTTTAGTACAGAATTTTTTTTTTGGTTCCCATTATTTTCCCTACGTTAACAATGTATTATATTCCTGCCATCTACACTTAGGTTGATACTTACTTCCCTAATTTACACTTACGTATTTATGAAGCTAACAATATTTTTCCCTCCACTTACAAATTAAATTTTGATATCGTGGAAGGAGGACGAAATTTCCAATGGGAGAGAAAACTGTAGACTGTACCTTTGTATGTGTACAAAAAAATTAAAAATGGAAGGGCAATTTAACCAATGTTAGTAGTATAAATCATGCCTTTTCTTAATCTATGCACAGTAGAATGTGATGCTAAACAAAATTTTGTTAGAATATTTATTGTATTTTACTAAAACTTTGAGATCCTTTATTATATCTATTCTGCAATTATGAACTAGTAAACATTTTTAATTAATATGGGTTTTGTTACAGTTTTATTGTTTCCTCCATTTACACTTTCCCTTCTCTTACACCATTGTTAATTTGTCTCCTAGAAAGTGTAATATAGAGGTTCTACCTTGGAATCTCAAACTTGAAAAAGTAATTGGATTATATATTGGTGATAAGAAAACTAATTTACTACCAAGCACAACCAGTAATAATTGCGGCCTCAATTAACTTCTATTTCTTACAAAACCTTCACTTGAGTGCAATACTGGTGTCTTGGTAGGTTCAGATATCACAGTAATATTACTAATGCCCCTATCTTGAGGCTAATGTGGTGAGGTATATGCCAAATAGACTGGTGCTGTTGAACATCACAAGTTAATTAAATTTAATAAAAATTAAATTCTAACACCGTTCAATGAGTACATCAAACTTCAAAATATCCTGAAACAACTATACATTTAAAGTAAAATTTCGAAAATATCTTGTTAGAACTGAGTTACAGGACAATTTGATGGGAAAAATATTTGTTCCCTTCAATCCCAATTAGAAAAAATGTTTTAAAAATACTAACATGAGTGTTTAGGTATTTACGTAAGCATAACGGCAAAGTAAAAAGCACAATGGGTTCAATAAATATTGATGATATTACATCTTTTCCTTCATTTTTGGGGTCAAATACTTAAATATTTTAAAATTACAATTTCTACTCTTTTGTTATGAATGTTCCAATTGAGTATAAAAAAATTACATTAGCCCATTGGCTTCAAGATATATTAACATTTTATTGAAAATACATTTCACTCCTTTTCACTACTGTAAGTGTAGAATTTCAATAAATCATGAAATTTGTTTTCAGGTATTTAAGTAAGCATAATTCCTAACCAAAAATTGTGTGTGTGTGTGTGTGTGCGCATGCGTATGTGTGTATTAATTTTTTTAAACACATCTTAATCCTTATTTGAGACTTTTGAGGTAACATTTTAAAAAATTGTGGAAATGATTTTTTGGGCACATCCATAACCAACTTCCTAGAGTAAAAAGAACTTCAATATCTAACTGGTTCAATAGATATGTAGGAACAATTAGAAACATGTTTAATATCTTTTTACCCCTTAAAGAATCAAATAAAAAGAAAATACTTGAATAACTTGATATATGCTTGTGGAATTTTCAGATTAAACTGAACGTATTAGTTATGGCCACTTCTTGAAACCAAAAACTTAACAGAATGTGGTATATTTTTCAGTAAAGAAACAATAAAAAATTCTGAAAATCAAATTAAATCTAGCAAAAAAAAAAAAAAAAAAACCAGAAGTTATGAAGAAATAAGTTTATTTATAAAACCTGAGTTCCACATGTGCAACATAAAAACATCAGTTTCGGTACCATAGAAAAAACATGCCGTGGTATTGTAACAAGCCGCTTTAACAACACGCTCAAGTTCGGTTGAAACTGCAAATTGACTAAATATGTTTCATAATGGAGGTTGCATTGTTTATATGGTTGCATGATCCAGGTGAATAATGTACACAATCTTTCATTTCCACGTTGGTTTAGTTATTATTACCCAAAAGTTTTCAATATGTATATAATTTTTAATTTTTTTTGGCCAAGATTAGCTTACATTACATTCAAATCAAAAGTGCACAAATTTCCACATGGAACTGAAATGTCGCATTGACCTAAAAAAAGAAAATACATTAAGTATTGGCCTATTCATAGTGTTCAAAATGCAATTAAGTTCCCATCCTCAGGCTGCACAATACCTTAGCCAACAAATGAAATATTAAAATTTACCCTAAACTTGGGTAGACATTAGGACCTCTCAGACCGAAAAACTAAAGTAACAGATTAGGGGAATAAACTTCTCCAACCACAAACATCCCCATGCTTGCTGAGACCACCTCACAACTGCCGACAGCACGCAACCACTTGGCACTACCTTACAGCTCAAAAACCCAAAACAGAATGGCCGACCAACACAGCTCCTTTCGCCACTACAGCGCCCCTGGCAGCCCCTCCAACTATCTAAGAAAAAAAAATCACAAAAACTAAAACTATGTTAAATATAATGAATAATTACAATCTTTATACTCATAAACCCCATCTCAAGTGAAAATATTGCTTTCTAAAATGAAATAATACTTTAAATTAAAGAATAAATTTTTATATTTTAATATGCATGTCTTTTGATTGGCCAGCACTGACCCGTGCAAAACATATCACTGTCTCTGTCTCACGCTCAACTTTCAGACACTCACATGTGCTCAAGTGAAAAGTAAAAGTAGGAAAAAGACGGTTACAATATAAATTTAGCTCTTCCAGGAACTGGGTATACACACCTGTGCTCTACACTCATAGTGTTCAAAATGCAATTAAGTTCCCATCCTCAGGCTGCACAATACCTTAGCCAACAAATGAAATATTAAAATTTACCCTAAACTTGGGTAGACATTAGGACCTCTCAGACCGAAAAACTAAAGTAACAGATTAGGGAAATAAACTTCTCCAACCACAAACATCCCCATGCTTGCTGAGACCACCTCACAACTGCCGACAGCACGCAACCACTTGGCACAACCTTACAGCTCAAAAACCCAAAACAGAATGGCCGACCAACACAGCTCCTTTCGCCACTACAACGCCCCTGGCAGCCCCTCCAACTATCTAAGAAAAAAAAAAGTCACAAAAACTAAAACTATGTTAAATATAATGAATAATTACAATCTTTATACTCATAAACCCCATCTCAAGTGAAAATATTGCTTTCTAAAATGAAATAATACTTTAAATTAAAGAATAAATTTTTATATTATAATATGCATGTCTTTTGATTGGCCAGCACTGACCCGTGCAAAACATATCACTGTCTCTGTCTCACGCTCAACTTTCAGACACTCACATGTGCTCAAGTGAAAAGTAAAAGTAGGAAAAAGACGGTTACAATATAAATTTAGCTCTTCCAGGAACTGGGTATACACACCTGTGCTCTACACTCAACTGACCAACAATACACCCAGCCTGAAGTCAAAATACAATTACTGTTAAAATTATTTAAACTGCTGCAAATTATGATATTCCAATAAAATTAAACACACAAGGTAATCTCAACTAATACAAATTAAATAAAATGTAAAATTGAATAATTTTAAAACTGATACAGGTAAAGACCAGACTTCACCCTTCTAAACTTGAGAATAATAAATCTAATAATGAATGACAACAATTTCAACAAATTACACCAAATAAAATAAACATATAATGATAATAATAAAGGAAGTAATTAAGGCATAAGTGGGTGGGTGGACTACCTGACAGTATGAGTCAATTAATCAACTGTCGGCTCCCATGACACATACAGAAAGATCTGGAAAGTAAACAACACACTATGTTCAGTTAGGATCATTCACATTCGCTTGTAGGTTTGTGCACTTTCAGTAACTTACTTCACCAGAGACGGTGTAGTGCTTATAGACTACAGTGTTTATGTTTACCTTTTCATAATTTCCAATGTTGTTGTTTTTCATTATATATTTATTTAATTTTAAGCCCTTGCCCATATTTACATTTCTTTTGTTTATTTGTTGAAAGTCATAAGGTTAAGCATAATGTTTGTTTACATTTAAATAATTATTTATTATTTTAACTAAGCAGC
>PNEQ01103881.1:0-23454 GCA_003012365.1 Medauroidea extradentata
GCGCGGCGCAGTGACAGCGTGCACACTTGGGCGCGGCGCAGTGACAGCATGCACACTTGGGCGCGGCGCAGTGACAGCATGCACACTTGGGCGCGGTGCAGTGACAGCATGCACACTTGGGCGCGGCGCAGTGACAGCGTGCATACTTGGGCGCGGCGCAGTGACAGCGTGCACAACTTGGGCGCGGCGCAGTGACAGCGTGCACACCTTGGGCGCGGCGCAGTGACAGCGTGCTCAACTTGGGCGCGGCGCAGAGACAGCCCGCACACTTGGGCGCGGCGCAGTGACAGCTTGCAAAGTGTAGACCCCTCCTCACCCCACACCAACCTAGTTAACCGGCAACCTTGTGTGTCAGTGTGTTACAGTGGTGTCGTACAAAACTGAGCAGCTCGTCAGATGAGGGCATGATGCTGTTGGCTTCAGGATACCTTTTTAAAGCGAGACTTTTTTTGGTGACTTTCATCACCTGTTTGCTAATCACAGGTAAGACAAAATTAAAATTAATTAGTATTTTCGCATGTCCGAAGACAAGTTGAAGAATGTAGGCCATTTTACAGACACATTTACAGTGTTTCCGAAAACGACAATATAATACGCACACCTTTAGAATCCTGGACTGAAGTTGGAGACGAACAAAGTTGGCTAAATGTTGTGAAACATATTACCCGCACAATGTGGCAACACAGCTTGGAGATAGTCCACTCTTGCACGTCCACGTATTATTTTATGTATGTTGCACCGAGTAGACGTAAAATCATGTTTAGGCTGCTCGGGACTTGAACAGGGGCGTCATTTGGGGCTACAGGGGGGGGGGGGGCAAATGCCCCCCCCTGGATTTGGAATTTTTGTGTATAAATGTATTTTTTGTATTTTTAAATGTAAATAATGCTAACTTAAGGACATAAAACTGAAGTTTTATTATTAAAGTATCTAATTTATACATGCTTAATTAATAAAAAAAGATGCAACAAGGTCACTGTCGTCAGAAAACAAAATCTTGCCCCCCCCCCCTGGAAAAACCTGAAATGACGCCCCTGGACTTGAACCAGCGCTCATAAGGTAAACAATGCACGCAAGGAATATGTGTACCTTAGAGGTGAGTTACTTCGTGATATGTTGCATGTTCGTCATCGTACAACTTTTCAGTGGCGTAACCAGGGTTTGTGTATGGGAAGGGGGCGGGGTTTCCTGTGAATATTACAAAGTAACACAGGCCAGTGGCAAACTCGACAACGAAGACGACACAGAAGGTGGTTTATTCCCAACAACAGCTGGCTGGCGCTCAACTACAACACCTACATGCAAACACATGTAACGACATGAGCACACCACATGTCACTGACGTCATTCTCGCGGTCTACGTGGTAATTTTATAGCATAAAATGGTTGACAAAGGTTCAGTCAATGCCTAAGTGTGAATTTCACTTCACCGTGGTAAGAACTCATAAGAAAAATATTCTCCCCGAAAATGGTCACGTTCGGCATTGTCACTAGTACTTTTAAGTGTTTTGATCAATGTTTTGGAACATGTTATGCAGACTGAGGTATTAGATGATCCTTAAAATGTATTATGAAAACTCCATATGGGTGACCCTAACGGGTTTTGTGGGGGAAAAGTTGTGTGTATGTGCTAGCACATTTACACTCTACAATGTGGCCGCTTTAAGAAACCATCTCAGCGGTAACCTGGAGTGAATACAGTAAATATAATAACCGTATGGTCGTATCGGGAATGTAAACTAGCCAGCCCAGTCCGTGTGAAAGGGCATTGTCTGTGTGGCAATGAAAGTGCCAATAGTATGAACGGGGCTTGTTTGTTTAGTCCTGACAAGAGGTAGGCCTACGTCAGTCCTCGGTATTCCCTCTTCACACAAATACATCTGAGGCGGGTCGACTGTTTTACTACAGGCTTTACGGAAAGTCATGAGGTTAGACTGGGTAGAGTAAAACAGGTTACTTGAGTCGTTCAAGAAGTGGCCCAAGTGGAGTTAGCTTGAGATAACAAAGTGAACCGATCTAATTTCTCGCATTCGTCTGTTCACGACCTGACAAATATATGGCGAAGTAACGTTAAATTACTAACCTGGAGAGTTGCAGCAGATTACTTTATACCGCCGACATGAACAATGCGAGTGTGTCAGTGGTTTTAAAGAAGAAGTTGAGAAGAAATGTGTGAGAGTAGCTCGGAACACAGACAGCTCATCAATCGTGCGGTTTCCGCTGTGTTCAGCCCGCACAACACAGCGCTCCTCATGCATATAAAAACCTGCCCGGCTCGTGTCCCCCCCCCCCCCACCTCCCACCCCTCACCACGTGGCCGCTACCCTCTCCAAACGGCGAAGACAACTTGTTTTGAAAAATGAACTCTTGAATGGCCGCGAGAGTTAATGTGCGGAGCTTTTCACGAAACGATTAGGTCTGTATGGGGTTGTTGTTATGGTCGGTCGACACAGGGGTGAGGTTTCTGAAAACAGCGGCATTCAACACATCAGCTGGGATATTGATTATCGCCCACAGAGGGCTCAGGGGGAAAGGGATGTTTTATACTCCGAGAAGCGTTGCGCCCGCCTGGACTTCGAGGGGTAAAAAAGTTGCCACGTAACGAGCGGAAAGAAAAAAAATACACTGAATTTGATGGGTTTTTCATTCTGCGGTAAGTAATACGCACCAGCAGAGATAGTGTGGAGGTATCGTGGACGAGTTGAGAGCTGGCCTCGTCCATGTGTGATCTGATGACTATCACCGTATGTGTCGTACAAACTACGTCAGTACACGTGATATGACTGGACTTCACACAGTAGTACTACAGGTTTGTCTAATGACAACAGGGGACACGGCACTCACAAGACAAGAGCAGCCAATTGTAAACCTCGAGAGTTTCATTAGAGGAGATCATTCTCGTCCTAACATTTAAGGTTTGCCTCCTTTTCGCTTCTCGGGATTCGCGAGGTTTCAAGGTCAACATGGTCAAGGTCAAAAAGAGCACGCTGCAATTGGATCGCTTAAGAGTTGCCAACAGGAAAATCTTAAATAAAACATTTATATGTAAATTAAAAATACACAAAGTTAGCATCTTTATTGAATGCAAGCTCAGGTTACTAGTAAATATTTAGGAACTACTATGATCCACTCTGAAGTGTCTTATTAAATACTCTTTATCATTCACGAAACTAGTAAAATACAAGTATTTAATGTCAGTCACAACATAATATGACTGCTGTTTATCAGATTTTAGTAGTTTAACCAAGACCGCCTACATATAACATGGTAAGTATCTGCAAACATTACTAACAGGCAACTTTGCCCTCACAACACTTCCTCGAGAGCAACAGCATAGGGCGTGCCCTAAGTGAGATAAACATCGACGAGAGTCAACATCAACCCTCTGAACGACACGGTAAGCCACTTGTTGCTCGAACCTCTCTCACAGCTAAGGTCATTACCCAACATTGATGAAGTTATCTGCAATGATTCAAGGCTACAAGTCTGTGTAACTCTAAAACCACGAGATGTTTCAAATTGGAAAACTGAGATATTTTCCACGACAACGTGTATGCAGAAATATCTCTCACATTCTAGCACGAAATTCTTGAATAGTTATTTCTGTGATCTAGCACACGCTTCAGACGACTCTACGCTGTATCCATGACTGAGAAATGCTTGACGAACACTAGACATTTGTATGAGTCTTCGCTGTATAGAAGACTGAGTACAAATTGACTACAAATATGTTAGGATAAACTTCTTTATGATAGAAAGACACTGCCATTGAACTTTACCACATAGATAGCTTCCATGATGTGATGTCTAAAGTGTCTTGGATTTTTTTCTTGCTTCTTAATTGAAATTAGGTGCACAAATCTTTGTAAATCTTAGTTGTTTGAGCGAACTCTAAATTATATTTGTTACCAAGCCTTAACATAATTTCCCAAACTTTTTCTATAAATAAATACAAAATGTTATTGAGGTCAATTTTCCTCAGATTTTGCACTATCTCCATCTTGTGGTGGTATGTTTTACCGTTACCTCACCGGCATTACAAAATTAACGCAGAACAATTTCTGAATCATAAAACACGAGAACGAATAACTATGCGAGAAGTTTCTTTGTGTGTTGATTCTATGGAAGCGTTTTGCAAAGTGATGAACTGTTCATTCATAATTTTTTTACGTGCCTTTCGTTTTTTTCTTAACAAAGGTGATTATTCATTGAGCGCAAAAATTTGAAAAACTATGAGGGTAATTTCTATAAAAACATGGTACAAATTATGATATTTGTGACAGATACATGTAGGAACTCGTCGATATGATAATTACGTTAATTTAATAAATATTTTCAAAATCAGTAATTAGGCGGTAACCTGTACTTGTAACTTTTTGTGTTGTGTAAGTGCGTTACTTTGCACGAGGACCCAGTGTGATGGCCACCAGACATCGTGTGCAGCCAGAGGATGGGAGGAAGGGTTGCTATAGGCGTGTGAATGGGGCGTTGTTAAAAGTGCGCGGTGTCAATAAAGCGTTCCTCTGCTCACCCTCCAGTCAGTCTCACACTGCTGATGTCCTTTATAAGGGCGTCTTGTGTCGGTAGTCTCGCAGTATCATCCCTGATGATGAGCTCTGGCCGGGTTATTACAGTTGTCATACGCTTGACGTCACCTCCATGCTCCAGTGGAGGCTGTCATGCTCTCCCTTCCCCCCTCACACACCCCTGTAGCTGGCTGTGTTCCCTCGCTCTGACACACCCCTGTCTGCTCTTGTCGCCAACCCCTACCTTCTCTCTTTACACAAGAAACGTCCTCTCACTTCGGCAAAAAGTAGGTAAAATTCCCGCATACGCAAGGCAAACATGCACAGGGCAATCATATTTTCATTTATATATATATATATATATATATATATATATATATATATATATATATGTGTGTGTGTGTGTGTGTGTGTGTGTGTGTGTGTGTGGCGGAACAATCATCTAATAATCCACTTGATCAAAAAAAATATTTGTTAGCTTAATTAAACATGAAACACGTCAGATGTTGGCTTTGCTGTTCCAACATAAAGTATGTATTTGTATTTGTGACTTAGCTATAAACTGTCTGAATAAGAGAACTCAACCAGCCACCTGGAAACAATATGTATGTATGTATGTAAACATATCACACACACACATAATATATTGTTGATGTTTAAACACTAGTACAATTCAATAAGCTTTATTGAAATTCATTTCGTGTTACATTTTGTTTTCAATTTTATAATTAAATTCGAAAGAGAAAACGCGAAACATTAAAACTTAAATGATTAGGAATAAAGTGTCAGTGTCTAAAGAAAATATTTCGAAACGTTGTTTTACTTTTAATAAAACCTCAAGCGTTGCTTTTAATTTTTATTTAAGTTGTTTGACTCAATACTAAATTTTAAAATATATATAGTCGTGTTAAAGAAATATACCAAAATAATTTTACAGTTAATTTCGTAGTATTAACACATTTCCATTGCTGATGGATGTCGCTCTTGCAATGGAAATCCTACCTTGCAGTGTTCGTACCTAACATAAACTCATCTACTTGTGAAGACTTGAGATGTAGAGGCTATTGCAGTCTACCGTGCTGCATATTCGCGATACCAACCCTCCCTAGCTGAGGCTTAAGTCGCTATGATTTTGTTCTCGGTCTGCTATATCTTAAAACTTAAGTGCTTATTGAATTTTATCATTTTGAATTCATTTCAATATATTTGCAAATAGCTACCATTAGCAAGTGGGCTGGTTAAAAAGTATAAATAATGACTTTAAACGTTTGTAACAGCAGTTGGGAAAGTTATTATTATTTACAGATCTTTACGTACAAGAGGTTGATATAAAATACTTACAAATAAAATAATAGATCGTTATAAATAACGTTTATTTATCTTAATATATAAAATGAAGCGTCCTGACACACTCACTCACTCCCTCACTCACTCACTCACTCACTCACTCACTCACTCACTCATCAACGCACAGCCCAAACCGCTGAACCTAGAACCATGAAATGTCGAGGGAAGCTTCCTCTTGGCAGGTAGGCACCCACTTAGAATGGATTTTTCGAAATTCGATAATTAAGGGAGTGAAAGGGGGTGAAATGAGTTTTCAAAGAATTTCTGATTTCTCATTAACCGGGAAAGCTATGCTAATTTTTTTTAACTTCATAATATTTCCCAAAGAAGTGCATTTTTACAAAATTTCCATTTCGCGAAATTCGAAAATGAAGAGGTTGAAAAGCCGTAAAATGTGTTTTTCATTAATCCGTTGTTTCTCCTAAACCATTTCAGATAGCGCAGTGATTTTGTCTTTGAAATAATGCTAAAGTAAATATCTAAAAAGTGTTTTTAGCATTTTTCGAATTTCAGGATTTTTCGAAATTCGTCCTTGAAAGCTGCTAAAAAAAATAAAATGTGATTTCAAATAATCATCTGTACCGCTATACCGTTGATATGTCGTTTTTTTTATATGAATGAAGTATAGGCTATGTAAATATCTACAAATCAAATTCAGGATTTTATGAAATTCGAATATGAAGGATGTGAAAAGTAGTAAAATGTTACAGTCTCCCGAAAAACGAGAGTGATCACGGAGAAATAATTCAACAGTCGTTTCTTTTTGCCAACCGACTCATAAACAAAACCTCTCTAGACTGTAGCTTGTAAATACGAAAGAATCATCGCGGCCTGCCTTTAAGCATTCACTCAGGTATTGTACAAGTTTGTGGTATGGGAAGGGTGGGGTTACGGGTTCGTATCCCGTGCAAAACTTTGCGATGGGAATAGCTATGACGACATACGAGCATATTGCGCGCGCTCTTTACACTGAGCTAAGACAATTTATAGTTCACTGTTATTGAGTACGCTAGCTGTTAAATGCCTTCATCACATATTTTATCCAGAGTTACTGTTTACATTACATAATTTCACGCGGGCAAAGCCGCAGCCGTCTAGCTAGTGTGTGTGTGTGTGTGTGTGTGTGTTTGTGTGTGTGTTGGTGTGTGTGTTGGTGTGTGTATATATATATATATAATATATATATAGGTGTGTGTGTGTGTGCGCGCGCTTTATGTAATTTTATAAATACGGATTCATGGTTGTGATAAATAAATGACATGGGTATGATAATTTAATACATAGTGTAAAATTAATATACATATATGTTTGTCTGCGATTGCGTGTATTTGGGTTTGTACATTATGTATACACACACACTTTTTTTTTTAGTTATACGCGATCACTCACCGTTTTTATGATTTAAACTTAGTTCAGTATTTAAATATATTGGGACTTTTGTGAATGTTGACTGGAAAACTAAATAACAAATTACATTACAACAAACAGGAGAAAAGTAAAGGACAATACAAGAAGTGTTCGGCAAAATGACCGCGGTAAAGCTAGCAGTTATAATAGCAAGCTATTCGAGCAAACAGACTTCAGTAAACACAACAGTAAATCTGACGCGAGATTGCAGTGTGCGAAGAGAGGTTTGTAAAGAAAGTGAGTCAAGTAAATTGTTGTACAGCTGTAGAAACAGCGATGCTAGATGTCACGCTCGCACGAAGTTAGTGTTCTGATATCATACATGGAGGGGCGTACTGAAGCTACAGAAGTATGTTGGTAATAGAGGCAATAATCAAGTGATCAGCTCACTCGAGGTTGGCAGTAATGTGCGGGTACAAGCCGGCTCCGAGCTGTTGTAAGAACTTCCTGGGAGGCAATGCGGTGCTGAAGACTTGCCAGGACGTGGAGAGATAGATACTGGCTACAGATAGGCGATGTAAAGTGTGGGCAAACAGTGAGTGTTGTTGATCTGATAGCGAGCAAAGTATCTGCTGCAGTGGTTTAATAATCTCAGTGAGCCTGCCACCTTCCACAGTCTTACTGGCACCAGACACGAGACAACTAACTTCCCAGACCAGGTACTCCGTGCAAACACAAGTATGGCAGGGCCTGTAGGGGTGGCCAAGTTACATTGCGACTTTCTCGTTCATTATTCAACACATAATTTACGTTCAGGTGAGGAAGAATTGCTAATACATTATTCCTGGTCTGATACACGTGCAGCCTGTTCACTGCAAAATGATAACATTCCTGTGAGCTAAGGATGTATTTCGTATATTGATAAAAAAAATACGTTTTTATTACTTGAAAAGAAGTGGGCGGAGCTTGAGTCCGACCGCCCTAACTGAAGCGACAGTAAAACACAATATTCTCGGCAGCTTAGTGAACTACAGCCAAACAACAATCGGGTCAAGTTTCCAGGCGAGTGTCCAGACCTGTTCTTCTACGGCCTTGGTACAGGCTACAGTCCAAAGAGGTTTTTTTTATGAGTAGGTTGGCAAAAAGAAACGACTGTTGAATTATTTCTCCGTGATCATTCTCTTTTTTCAGGAGACTGTAACATTTTACTGCTTTTCACCTACTTAATTTCTGAATTTCGTAAGGACCTGGATTTGATTTGTAGATATTTACATAAGTTTCATTCTTATCAAACAATCATCTCATTATCTCAACGGGTATAAGCAATACAGATGATTATTTGAAAACACGTTTTATTTTTTAAATAGCTTTCAAGGACGAATTTCGAAAAATCATAAAATTCCTTTTTTTTTTTTTAATATTTATGTAAGAATTATTTTAAAGCAAAAAACATTTCAATATTTCCACTGGTTTAGGAGATAAGTGGGATTAATAAAAAAAACACGTTTTATTTTTAAAGAACTTTCAAGGACGAATTTCGATAAAATGTAAAAATACTTTTTAGAAATTTCTTAAGCATCATTAAAAAAAAAATCACCTCACTATCTTAAATGAATTAGGAGAAATCACAGGGTTAATTAAAAACACATTTTACGGTTTTTCATCCCCTTCATTTTCGAATTTCGTGAATTCTAAATTCTTGCGAATATGAATTTCTTTGGGCAATATTATGAAGTTAATAATTTATGATAATGAATTATCAAGGATTCTTTTATAACACATTTCACCTCTTTCCACCCCCTTAGTTATCGAATTTCGAAAAATTCTTCTTTGTTGGTGCCTACGGGGCAAGTGGAAGCTTCCCTCAAAATGTCATGGTTCTAGGGTCCAGCGGTTTGGGCTGTGCGTAGATGAGTGAGTGAGTGAGTGAGTGTGTCAAGACACTTCATTTTATATATTAAGATTAAATAATCAGTATCCGAATAACACAATTCAATATTTTCTACACATTTTGGTTTCATAACATTATAAATAAACTTGTAATAAAATTTTTGATAAATGTAATATTCTCATTCCCAGTGTAAATTGGTTTGTTTAAACATAATTTTGTATTTCGCACAAGAATTACAGTTAAAGATTAGGAAAATATAGTTTTGTCTTTAAAATTTTGTTTTGAGATTAATTTTTCAACTTGTTTTGAATTTGAACATAACCTAATATCAACCCTATTTCTAATATTTTCCATTGTTTTTACAAAGGCTGAATTATTTAGTATTTCACAGAAATCTTTTTCCAAACTATTTTTAACATTTTTTTTCCTCTTTTCTGTACTTAAATCAATATAGGTCGTCATTCAATCTGATTGTTTAATGTTAACTCTATATATATATTTTTAAATTTCATTCCTAAAGATAAATATTGTTTAAGGTTTACATAATGTGATACTGCACCAAGCCCTGTGAGAATTGGAGAGATGACGGATCGAGGTCTTGTGACATTGACTACAGCGTGAGCAATTGAGGTGACTTCGGTATTCAACTGAGGAGCTGGTGACTGGGTTTGTTTTGCTGAGGTGACAATTTCTTTCAGAAGCAACTGTAAGGCTTCAGGCACGTGTTTCTCCGCGTCTCCCAAGAAATTATCCACTTTGGGGTAACAATCTGTGGCATAAGCATGTGATCTAATATCCTCCTGGATTATAGCTGCAGCTGTTTTTACGATGCGAAGACGATCTCCTGTTTCATCATTCTGCTTGGAATAATACCAGCCTTCAGAAGACATTGTCCCCTGCGTTTCGAAAACACATCACTTGGTTCTTGCCTTCCACACTCGCAAATATGAGGTCCTCACTATACTTCTTGGCCAGTCTTGCTTTCAGGGCTTTTGTAGTTGAAATGTCCCCTTTGAAGTATTGGAGAATCTCTGGCATTTGTTATCATTCGCTTCAGTATACTGGCAAATGTAATCAAATGCTTGAGTCACACGCTACAGTTCAACACCTCCTACTTTGCTGCTACTTGCAACACGACCAAGGAAAATCTTACCACATGATTTATGGTATCTGGTCTCCTCAGCAACCGCAGAAACAAGGCTGACTCTTTGTAGAACCTCATCGTCTCTGCTCTTAGCCGCCACAATGAGCGAATCCTTCAATTCCAGTGTCATAACATGATGCACAGTTTCTCGTCTGCTTAAGGGGATTGATTCCTGTCAGATCGGTTTTACTGTTTTTCTTATAAATCAGGGAATAGACGCATTGTTTTACTTTTTTCACGCTGACAAGGCATAGTTTACTGTTTCGTTCACTTTTTGGAATCCATATGGCACTGTTTCTGTTAATTTTGTGGCCTCTGTAGTCGCTCCTGTAAATAAAGCAAATTTTCCTTGCCAGCGGTTTCCCGTTGCAAAATAATGAATATATTATGGTTCCAGCAATTACAGAAAATCGATTAAGTTGGTATCTATGCCTTGTTGTGACAAAAATGTTGATACATCGACTGGAACAGAAGTTATCGAGAAGAAACAGATAAATCCAAGGAGGTAGGGATTGATACCTCTTAATGCCTTCTTCTTTTCTCTGGCCACAAATCGGCTAACGTATCTCCCGCACTTATCACACGCGTATGTTTATTATCAAATCCGTGTGATTCACGTCTGACAACTCGGCTTCTTTCAGCTTCACTTTCGCTACTCTTCGTACTCTAAATATAATTGAAAGATCAACAATTACGTTAAATAGAATTTATTTATACCTTTCTCTTTTCTTTCTTTCCTGCTTACAGAACAATATCAACATTCAACTATTAAGTTAACTTCAAATATATCAAAACTATACGATTACATTCATCATATCATTTAACAATTTCAGGTACAACAAGTATGAGTATCCAAGAAAACTGAAGTTACAAAATATAGAAAAAAAAACACACGATAGTTTTCTTTGTCCATAGTATAAATACATTTTTTTCTGAGACTAATAAACATTTAACTTTTCAGACTCGACTATTGCTTTGCCTACATTTGGCAACTTCCAAAAATACATAACCTTAAGAATTCCATTACAGTTAGGTTCTATCAATAAATAGTTAAATGTTTCTCGTAGAAGCTCACCAAGCATTAACCTTATGAGACCATAACCTCCATTACATGAAAATGGCAGACAGTTTTCAACTTTAAATTTTAGGAATATACTTTGGCGACAGCAGGAAAATTATCCACCATTTCAAAAATAAAATGACAATTTAACATCTCAATGTTTATAAGCTTACGAAACCTTTAACAACATTATGACATTCATAACCGTCGTGTCAAAATTAAGAAAAAATTCAGTAGTAAATTTCCTTACTACCTACGGCCATGATAGAACTTAACCCTCTTTAGCCAAACACATGACATAAAACCAGGAAGGTTCAAGTACAAATTATTATAAAACCACGATAAATTTTAACTTATTATGTGACGTGCAACTCCTAACCTCTTAGCCATAATATGGCAATAACAATTCTTGTCTTTAACAAACGGCATCATTTCCCAAGTCTGTCTACCAAACCCAGCAAAATCCGGTCATTTATAGTTGATCTCTCACTCCCTTACTTTCTCAAACGGGTGTGGGATCTAGGTTCAAACGAAAGTCTGTTGCAAATAGCACGTGTCACATCGGTGATAGGAGCTTGACCGACCAGAAGCTTCTACAATATTATGTAGGAACACTACCGAATTCCCTCCTCTGCTGATCGCCATTTCCTCTCACTGTCGACGTCAGAGTTCAAACCAACAGCACACTGTCTCTATTTGCCTCGAGCTGGGAACACTGAAGTACGTCTCTGAATAGTGCAGGTACATCTTTATTAACTTTAACGTCAATTATTTAACGGATGTTCACAAATATGTCATGGGTTCATTTTCTTTGTTCGCGCATGCGTTGGTAAAAACTTGATTTGGGTTGGGAAGGGGGGGGGGGGGTTCAGATCCAACTGTGACTAAAGGTGCGAGTGACGAAGCATTGCACTTTCTGTGCACATGGTGTTGTGTTGCGCTCCATCCGTGTAAATAACAGGCAGTAATATGAGGACTAGGTATTGTAGCGTATAGCTATCATCCAGCCTATCCTGACAGCGGAGCATATACGGGGTGGACATGAACTATATTACAAAAATAGCCTTGTAAAATAAAAGAGGTGAAGTCATGCAATGAAATATTTTGATTGGATAAGTTAGCAATTGAATAATCGAGATTTAACCCAACATTTTCGGTTTAATATTAACAAGTTCAAAAATACGTGGCATGGTTTCTTACGCCTTTCATCATCAGTAGGTAATAGATTTTTTACTATGGCTTTTTCTGGTATATTACATGGCACAGTTTGTAGCAGAAGGCCCCATGAACAAACAAGGTCGCGATGTTGCAGCTTCCCCAAGTAAACTGTTCCTGAGGAAGTTCATGTGGAGAATGTACAGCCTTGCAGGTAGGCAACACACGAAGCAACTACGTTTTTAAATGACGGTGGAAGATACGAAACCATTTTTTTAGTGATACAAATCTTATTACTAAACGCCCCCGGAATGTCAATATTTATTTCTCCTACTTGTAATAATTTTAAAACATGTTGGTTTAATGTTAATTTTCAATCGCGAATTTCTCCTTTGAGATTTGCGCAAACCTAAAACGTGGATTTGTATAACTTTACCACTTTTTTTTACACGGAATCAACGTACAATATCTGTAACATGGTTTCATGAACATCCTGAATATACTGCGGCGTGTTGAGAACAATTAGCGCCATAAAGAAAGTCCTTACTGCACTGTATACATATGTCAGTCTCCTGTGGCAGTTCAGGTTAGATGAAGGTAGTTTAGCTTGTTAAACTGCCTAAGGAAATGCTATGCGCAGAACGGAAGGATAGTTTTGTTATATTAGGTAATACGTGTGTGTCGCTACAGCTGTACTATAATGTTCCTCTAGTTTCTAGTAGCCACAAGCACACAGCACGTACATACAGCCTCACAGAAGTAAGGTCGACTAAGGGTCACGTCCAACGTCTAACTTGCAGATATATCTCCCTCAACGCCGCAAATATACCCTCTCACGTCCGAACACCAAACTTACACGCTTTAACCAAGCGCAGCCTTTACACTCGCAACGACCTTAGAATACGCAAGTAGTTTAGTTCGCTTGGAATCTGATTGGTGTAAGAGGATTAGCTGTGCGGCATGCGGCGGTAGCATCTCTTCATTATCGACGGAGAATCGAGTTAGCGTCCTCCCTGGGGCACGTGCTTGTAGTGGGAGGTGGGGGAGGGGTGCTAGCAGTTGAGGTTACCCCGACTTCCCCCTGACAACCCCCGATAAGTTGCCCAGATATCGGCCTAATTACATCCTAAGTGTGTATGCGCAGTGCGGCCTCCCACTGCGTGTGTAACAATGGCACAAAGCACACATCCTACAACCCCTGGCCATATTTCTCGCACCCACAGCGAGCAGATGGCACTAGACTAGTTAAATAACACTCAATAAATGACTGGAAACATCTGTGTGCGTGGATACCAAACAATTCACTGTTTCGTAAACTCCAGTAAAATTCACCAGCTAGTCGCGGGAAACAATTCTTCATATTTTTTAATATATGTCACAATGCAAGACATTTTAGTTCGGTATGAACCTGATATGTTTATTTCACAAATTGTAATGTAAATAATTGTTATGCACTGCGATAAATCATACAAAATATTTACAGTTAGTGCTCACAAGAAGCTGACAAATTTTATTAAATTTTTAAAAACAGAATGTTCCAGTATATTCTGCTTGTCTGTATGTAACATAAACAAATTGTTTCATGAGAATATATTTGTTACTGTACATGCAGGGCAGTCTTAACATCTGGTAGTCAGCAGTCGTGCAGATATCGCTTGTGATAGGGTAAACAGTCGCAATATGTGACTGACAGCAAGTTTATTATAACATATCCCTAGTGTCGTATTACTACACATCCTGTAGTTGTGAGGCCCAGCTGCCAGCTACTGCACACTTGCAGCATGAGCAGGGTATTTGACCCGATTCCAGTTTTTGGAATTTTATGTAGTGTATGTATCCTGTTGACTAAATTATACTCTGCTTATTTTTGTTTTTGTCTTATTTTTAGTTTTCATTTGACTGTTAATTATTTCGCAATGGAGCATGTCCAAGCAACTTAATCCAGTCATGCACTCCCATTGCACAGTTCTTTCAAAGATCGTACACTTTAATTTGCTCGTTGTTTAAACTGAATATGTGTTTTGATAAGTTGTATTTAAATGTACATTAATATTAACAGCAGACCACCGTGGTAATAAGTATTCTTGTTGTACGTGTGTTGTGGATAGTTCAGTTTTAGTAATGTTCAGTTACACTTCGTTGCTCGCTGAGTCACAATGCATTTAAGGTACTTTAAAAATTAACACTTTAGTTCAATCCGCAATTTTGCTACCAAGAAAGCTATGTACAAGTAACACACAGAACTGTTTAACAATAAGAATTAAATACTTAATTGGCAACTGCTTTCACTAAGTATTAAGTTGTTAAGGTAATAAACTGACGTGCTGAAGGTCGTGTGTTCTAATTCCACTGATATTATTATTTTTTTAACTTTGATGTAGACTTTTTTGAGCTTATGCCATAACTTAAGGGAAAAAAAAGCAGAATTGCACACGGGAAAATAACATTCTGTGGCAGCTACAAAATATTTTGTGGTATTTATGCAAAATGTATACTGTGGTCACCACAAAAATAAACATTTTGACGACACCACTAAAATATTGTGGCAACCACAATACTATTTTGTGGTCACTATGAAATTATTTTGCGCGGAAAAATTCCTACAAAATTTTTTTAAAGTGCATTTTAAAAAAATACGCAAATTTTTATACTTACCTATTGGTCTTTACTTTTCCTATAAGCGAAAGTCTCCAATTCAATCAGTGAAATTATTTCGCTGATACAGTCTGTAGTTTTCCACGAATTTCAGATGAAGAAATTTCAAGAATTTGAATATGTGGAAACCTCTCATATTCACAGTTTTTAAATTTATAGTGTACTCTTGTACGCTTTCATTTGAGAAAACAACAAAGGAAAGTAATGTTCAGTAACTTTTCTCTTACTTCCTCAATACCTCAACTATCAACACTATATTACTTGAAAGTGCACGCGAGTGGCTGTAACATGGCTGTTGCCCTCCAGGTTTATCGTAGTACGACACACTTACACTTCACACTTACACTTCACACTTACACTACATACTTACATTACATACTTACACTTCACGCTTACGGCAATTATCTGGAAATATTTTTTTTTTTTTTTCGTTTGCAACAGATACCGCAGGAGAGACTTCAATGATTTGAACAGCATTTACATTTACGCATTATTTGTGACTGGAACCCATATCACAAGCAATTAAAGTTTTCAGTGCATGGAAGTTTAAAATAAAGTTTATAACTATTTAGCCACATACGCTCAAAATATACTTACATGCATACAAATTAAATAGCCTACATACATATGTACTAAAAAATTTTCAATACAGTGTTTTGAAAAACTAATTAATTTTTTTTATTGTTATTAATGCTATATTAAGCCGTAATGCAGCATTCAGTTAAACGATAAAAGAAAAATAATATACTTCAACTTAATTTTAAAAACCAATCCTTCAATTAAGAATAATAAATATGTTAAGGGTGAATACAAACAAGAAGTTGCCAGCATAACTACAAGCCTATTTTACTTAATGCGGGTGAAAATTAATCCAGAAAGTTACAATTTGTCTTGTTCATATAGAACTAAGATATATTATTATTTTTTAGTCATCTTATATCGTGAACGATAGACCTACAAAAATAACGATTACTTAAAACCGAACTTGGACGGTTAACTATCGAAATATTAAAGTCGATCCAGTTGTTTTTAGGACAAAACGAAACAAGGAAACATTTACTTACACTTCCCTGATTTATTTGGTGGAAATAAGGTAACTAGTTCATCAAATAATTTTTTTGATAAAAAATGTTTATACAGGCACAATTAAAAATAATAAGTATGTGTTTAAAGAAAGTACGTATACGTAAAACCATATGACTGTAAATACTGTGGTTACCTCGTTAGACACATTTTCGAAGAATAGTTGCTTAGATGTTACGGGGAATTAAAATATTCAAAGAAATGGCTGCAATTCTGAAAATATGCACGTGGTACGAACAAACATCATTAAAATCAAATCACCTTAGTAACTATCGTGTTAGTACCAAGTTTGATCAAACAGTTCCTCAGACATGTCTAGGAAGTATAAATGTAAAATGAGCAACCACTCAAATGTTATGGAAACGATATGAACAAAATACATAAAAGTCACGTGACCTTGCTAAGCACAACATGTATTCCGAGTTCGACGAAATTCTGGAAAATCGTTTCTTCGACATCTCGTGTGATAAAACATATTCGAAAGGCTGCCATTTTGAAATTAAATACTAGATGCAAACACAATAAATAAAAATCATATGCTTTTCTGCTTACTACAAGTGCACTTTACTAAGATTGACGAAATTCTTAAAACAAAATAAACAATATGTTCATCACATATCCCGTGTGATAGAATTATGTTCAAATGTTCGTCATTATGGAGACACGAATACAAACTGTATAAAACTGAAGTCCTCTTATTAGGAATATGTGTTTAAAATTTGATCAAATTTATGAAAACTGGCCCATATCAGCAATAAAATGTTAAAATGGCAACCATTTTGAAAATTTGAACATGGCAGGAACAACATGTGTAAAACTGAAGTCGCCTCATCACATACCACAAATATGTGTACCGAGTTTGATGAAATTATGTGTAGGGTACCAAACATTCTTAGACACACACACACACACCTACACACACACAGGAAAGTTATCTCACCGCATATTTTTCCTGGGGAAAGTAGGCTAATAAAAATGGTGAATGGTAACATACAAGCGTATATGTATGTTAAAATGCGTTAATTTCATTTCTGCTTTCACTTGAAACATTTTCGTTGGTATAGTTTGCAGCAGTTGTTACATTTCGCAGGGTAGAACTGAGGAGCAGAGATTCCACAAGTGAGACAGAAATACAGGCAACAAGTATTACAAGACAACCATTGCGGGCAGCTTGATTGTTGACTATCCACAGACTTGTACATAATACAGAAGTAAATAAGAGTTGAGTGTTTGTAAGTAAAGTCAGAGACGAGACAAGACCGAGGAATTGTAGCAGGGGAGTACAAGTAGACAGCTGCCAACCCCACGGGCACAAATAGCCAGATCAGCAGACACTTTGAGCCAAGTAACTAGGTTTACAGCACTGCACAAACGTTATTGTTCCGTGCAGAGATTCTTATCAGCGTGGCTAGTATAGAAGGGAAGGGAGAGGCCAGCTGTGTCGCTGTGCCAGACTCCATCTGCTGCCGACAATAACAAGTGCAAATTTATGATAAGTAGCGTCGTCCCCGGGAGATGTAGCAGGGGTGCAGGGCTTTGAGCACAACTAAGTGAGTATATTCGTGTAATAGAGATGTAATGAAGGGGCGAGCCCAGTGCAGGGAGGCGGGATTATCGCCCTTAGGGGTTGATTGTCGCCACATTTAGCAGTTAAAGCGACGCTGCTACCACTTCTCTTGTATCACACATATGTACATATATGTACAGTGTGCCGCTCGGCTAATAGCTCGGCCACTCTGACACGAGTGTTTAGTTCAGTCAAAACATGCTTGGCGCTACTGAATAATTTGTTTATGTAGAATAACTTTTTTGCCGAAATATATTTATTTTTAACCGACTTCATAAAAAGGAAGAAGTTATCAATTCGGCTGTATTTCTATATGTTTGTCATCTCAGAACTCCGTCATTTATAAATCGATTTTGAATTTTTTGTTTAAAGGGGATATTTTCAAGGGAGTCCCATTTTAATTTCATTGGCACTGAACCTTGGATTTCGAAGACACGCCAGAGAACTGCTCAACATCGAGGTGTTTAGAGCTGGTGAGGGGTGACATGAGGTGAGTATGGAGCAGCGCCGGAATGAAGGGGCAGGGAAACGGGAGATCCACGAGGAAACCAACCTACAAGTGACATCGTCCGACACGAATCCTACATGTGAAATTCCGGGGACCGACCCCGCCGGGAAGAATCAAATAGGAAATAATATATAGTGATTGAGATATTGGTAGGTTGATGACAATTCACGTCTAGGTAGTTGCCTGACTATGGCCAAGGACGTTCTGAACAGACTTGGATTGGAAAGACACAACGGAACTCCTTAAGGGCGCACGACACCTCAGTTTTCAACGTCTTTTTTTATTTTTTTATTTGTACCAGATATAATTATTTTTATTTAAGTCATAAATTGTGAATAAATCTTCCTCTTAGGAAATTTGTGTATCGCTCATAGTTTTTGCGTAATGAGTCGTAAACGTAAAAATTTGCACGTTACGGTTTTACGTACGCCACTAAAACCAACTGGCATACCAAACCAAAAAAAAAAAAAAAAAAAATTCACAGTGTATAACAATGTCATAGGCTATGATTTGACATACATAAATACAAAAAATTAAAATATTTTTGTATTCAATAAAAGTTCTGGATTTTGAAATGAAAATTTAACAATTTTAACAATTTTTTAAACTACAAAAATATATTTTTTTTTTTCGTTATTATACGTATCAAATCATACATTGTGAATTTTTGTCGGTTTGGTATGCCAGTTGGTTTTAGTGGCGTACTTCAAACCGTAGAGTGCAAATTTTGAAGTTTACGACTCATTACGCAAAAGCTATGAGAGATACACAATTTCTTAAGAAGAAGATTTAATCACAATTAATGTCTAAAATAAGAAAAAAATATGAGGTACAAATATAAAAATAAAAGACGTTGAAAACTGAGGAGAACCGCACTCAACGACAAACTGCTCGAATGTGGAAGGCCCTGTAGGCACCGCAACTTCGCAAAAAAAAAAAAAAATAGAAATAACATTTTTTAAATTAAAAGTAAGACCTACTTCAAAAATCTATCCCGTAAAAAAACACTAAAATGTACAAAATAATTACGTTAATTTAGACTACTTAGAATGCAATCAATTTGTTAGGACAGTAACTTACAATTATTTTTATTTTTGGAGTCGGCGTCAGCTAAGCTTGTACGAAATTTTTCGTAGTTTCCTAAAATTGACACAATATATTCACTGTTACGTTAATTCGATAATGTAGCAATACCTAGTTAAACCAATTTTAAAATAAACACAACTGCCTAAAGCGACAATTTAGTTACAAATATACCTAAATAAACCCACTTACAAAAATAAACAAAACAGGGACTTAAAGCGACATCATTAAAATATATTGACAAATGAACACAGATGTCGTTTAAAATATATTAACAAATGAACACGTATGTTGTTAAAAATATATTGACAAATGAACACAGATGTCGTATAAAACAATCCTAAATACCTTAACAGTGCGTGATACATAATTCAGCACTAAATGCACCAGTGAGAATTGTAGGTTTCTCGAAGGCAATTTGCAAAAATATAAAAACAGCAATCCTAGACAATAGTTTTTGCCAACTTTCTGGCAAAATGTTTCTCGGTTAACATATATCCGAATAAAAATCTCTGACGCCGATATCTCGTACATTTAATTGCGGCCAAGTGATCGAGCTTAACAAATGATCGAGCTTAACAAATGACCAAGCTTAACAAATGTATTGTTCTGGGTAAATGTTTGCACATAAAATTGGCAAATACAATTATTAAATATTGCTGTTTTGCACAAAAACGTGTAGATCTCAGTTAAAGAATTCAACGCTTATTCATTTACCCCATCCTCTTAAGGCAATTGAAAGCATCAAGGGGCCGCGGTGGCCGAGTGGTCAAACCTCTCGCCTCTCACCCAGGCGAGCCGGGTTCGATTCCCGGCGGTGTCTGTCCCCGGATTGTCGCATGTGGGAATCGTGCAGGACGATGCTGCAGGTCGGCGGGTTTTCTCGGGGATCTCCCGTTTCCCCCTCCCTTTAATATCTGCGCCGCTCCATTCTCACCTCATGTCACCCCTCACCAGAGCTGACCAAACTCTCTCACTCTCACTCACACTCTAAGAATCAATAAAACACAATCGAATCCAATTATAGAAAACTTATATCATACAGCCGCATCGACAATGTAGATATCGGACACAACTGTCAACGAAGTCTGTCTTCACTCAAGTTGCCCTCCCCCCTTTCCCCTCCCGCCATATACGCCCCGTGTTGTTCAACACCACGCGACTGCTGTCTTTGTGTCTATATAGAAACACAGTTGCAATCTACGTTACATTTCATTACATTAAATGTATACCTACACCACTTCGTTACACGTTTGTTACCTTTGGCTGCTACAGACTCCAAAATAACTATAATTGTGACTGGATTTATTTACTTGGACATACATAAATAAATCCAGTCATGCACTCCCATTGCACAGTTCTTTCAAAGATCAACTATAATTGTATATTACTGTCCTAATTAATTGATTGTATTCCAAGCAATCTAAAAATAATGTAATTTTTTACTACTTTTCATTGCAATTTTTAGAATAGAATTTTTTAACTCGGTGTTGTTTTATCTAACGTGTTCTTGTTGTAGTTATTTTATTGCCTAGAAGTGTGTAATGTTGTAAGTACAACTAGACATTCGTTTGACACTGCAAGGATTTTTGTGCTGAGCCTTTAAAAAATACGTGATATAAACGAGAATGGAATCCTGTACCTAGCGCTTTGAGGAACTCATATTAGCAAACACTGCCAGATTGAGCGTTGAAGACACTTCGTAACGGATATATGACTCGTAAAATACAGATCAATACTATCAATTTTACGACTTAGTTTATAATTTTCCGTTGAAACTGTTTTAACGGTATTGTTAGTATCTGACATTAAATATACGCACACTTACAAATATAGCTAAAATGCTAATTGTCACATAGACCACCAAATAAATATCGAGGTGGAATTTCAAAATATTCAGCGTGCACAAACATCTGGGATTTATTGGAGCAACTAAATGTATATTTTGTACGTCCAAACGAATTATTGCACTTGCGTCAGCTTAATATTTTACTGTCATGAGAAAGCACTTTGTCAAATTAACTACACGTTTTCTTGCGTCAAGAAAATCAGATGTGTTGCGTGTGATGGATAGGTCTGGTATCAAAATATTTCATTAGCTCAAGTGAATATTTATTTCGCTCTATTCAAACGATTTTATGATAAAAATTCCTTTCAGAGAAGGTTTTAAGATAGGTGAGGAGGAGAGAGCACGATGTTTAGTTTTTATTATCGTTACAGCTGAGTTGAGTTTTAGTGATTTACAGTATCAGAAACTTCATTTTTCCTTTAATTTATTCGCTGCAGTTTTACGTCGTCGGTGAAAATTTGACCTGTATTTGCAGCCTACACGAGAATAAAAACTTTTGGCATCTTCTGGGAATACTTGCTTCTGTGTTCTTTTCGTTGGCATATTACAGTGCTGTAAAGTATTTTTGTGTAATTTTACACGACTCATATTCTTGTATTAGAGTACATAACGGTAAAAATACTATGAAATGCATGTACGATAACAATGCCACGGTAAGTGTATTATATGTAAATAGTTTTTTTTTAATTTTCCGAAGTGCTTGATAATTTACGATATTACGTTGTTGACATAATTTCTTTCAACTGACGAAAATATCTGAACCTGGGAGGAATAGAACCTTGCATCAACGACGGTAACCATGAGACCAGCGTTGGTCTATTGCAGTATGTGACCTAAGATCCGTTCAACACAGCCTACATGGCAATATTAATTAGTTGTTTATGGTACTTACTGGTATTATTTTAGCAAACTGTTCATCAATTCACAGGGCAATATTTCTCCTATTTCTTGCTACACGTATTTTTGCTGAATTGTACAACTAATTTACAGGATGTTTCTTAAAAACTTTTACAACCTTCGGGGATAGGTTCCTTACACCAAAACAAGAAAAAAATAGTTAATAGAAACATACGTCTGAAAACCATTTGTTTTTAAGTTATTAATGAAAGTTTAGTTCAATAGGCCTATGTGCTAAAGTAATTAGTTTTGTAAACAGTCATTGAAAAATGTTATTGAATGCAGAGGCCCTAATTTTTATCCTCTTAGCATTGGTGTGAGTGACATAAACTCATTTGTATCCTCTATGGTGACATGTTACCAAGGAAACTTATTTACATTTGTGAATAATCTGTTCATGACATTTACAAGTGTTGTTTTGTAGTTGTAACCACGGTAGGATATCAATTTCGTGAGCAGGCTGATATGATTGTTATTGAAACAACTTTGCTGTCCTGGTCACAGCCAGGTTCGTTTGGGATTGAGGGCATAGATAATTAAATACATATATTAAATTAACGTTCTTAAGTTAATTACAACACTCTACATTATGTATACAATACTCGGGATTCACTCTCTGCAGTTAAACACTTACAGGTAATCTCTCTTAAAGCCTAATTTACTACTCTAGTGCATAATTAGTAACGTCCCTCTCTCTCAAACCAGTCCTCCGACCACATAAATATCAATCTAGAAATGTCTCTCAATACACAGCTACAGTTCAATCTGTTCGTCCACTCTCACCCTTACATCACTCGAAGAGTATCACAGTCGGCCACATCTCCGTAGCCTCTCCTCGATCTGCTGATCCCGCCTCGTCCCTTGCTGCCAAGTCGGTCGTGAACACTCACCAGCTGAATGCTGCAATCACTCAGGCTATGCTCGCCATGGGCCGGTATTTATAGTCGCCCGCGACGACGCCCAAAATGTTCCCAGACTTCGCCGACCATGCTAGTTGATGTAAGCTCAACATTCTAGGTGTAGCGGGAACATTCAGTTACGTCCAAGCAGATTCTGGTCCCGGATGACTGACAAGTGCCCACCCATTCAGAATGCCTATGATGACGGCTTTGAATATATATACTGGGTAGAAGTCGCGAAAGGATAGGAAAAACTCTACGCGTTTGAGGAGAAGCTTGGATAATCCACCGCTGCAGTGCGCTGCTGTAATGACTTGTATCGTCTTAGTTGGTAAATCGCACGCTAGAGCGCAGCACAGTCACCCACCGTCATTCATGACGTTTGCACCCCAAGCGACAGCGACCAAACCGGTTTTGACCTTCCCCCGCTCCCTTCAGTCTGC
>PNEQ01103882.1:0-23474 GCA_003012365.1 Medauroidea extradentata
TTGGAAAATTTTGAAAGTGACGTAATCCAATATGGCGGCCGGAAACAAGATGGCGGCCGGAAACAAGATGGCCGCGGTGACGTCATCCAAGATGGCGGCGGTGACGTCATCCAAGATGGCGGCGGTGACGTCATCCAAGATGGCGGCGGTGGCTCCTCGGCTCCTCAGCCGTAAGCCGCTTGTGCTCGGAGGAACATAACCCAACTACTGACGATGCTTGCGAGTGCAGTTTCTTCTTACGAAACCATTTTAACTGTGCGTCAAAGTCAAAATTTGCATGTTCTGCTGCCACGAAGATAGTGAAAACCAATTGACAAATGAACGTAAAACTTTTCACAGTGAAATAACATGCTATGGGCTACTTAATAAAGCATTTGAAAAATCCGCGAACTGTCTTTATATTAAAAAAAAAAAAATTGCTGAATTCGTAAATTTTTTCTGCACTTTTGCGATTTTTTTTTTTAATTTAAAATATTACATTATAGGTTTTTAACGTTTTATTGCATAGCTTACGGGATGTAAGTTCACAGTGAATTATTATGTTTAAGTGGGTCAGTTGGTTTTCACTATTTGCATGGCAGTGAGGCAAGCTAATTTTGATTATGATACCCCGTTATGAGAAAACTATAAGAGATAACATTGTTTCGTAAGAATAAAATGTACTCACAAGTATCGTCTACAAAACTAACAATATTTCATAAAAATGTAAAATTATGGTTTTTATCACACTTGAAAACTCTTAACCGATGACCCTATGTTTTTATTTATGTAGAGTCCACAGAAACGTACAGCACATGCTTCGCTCGTTTCATGATTTCGGGTGGTAATTTTTATGTGGCAACACTCCAAAAATGCCGTTTTTTTTATATTTTGAGATGCCCCGAAACCATGCTATAAGCGTGATATTTAAAAAACCAAAATACAGAAGCATCGCTTTAAATGTGTTTTCTTTTCGTAGATAAGGACATGGTACACATGTTAAGTTGTATATTTTTTTTTTTAACTTTCTCCGAACTCGCCGCAAAAATATTCATGCACCTGCTGTATAGGGCCCTTTAGCCAAGATCGTTTGTCCATTACCTGCTACTCACTGGTAACAGCAGACAATAATGGCGTACATTGGGCTCGCGGGTATGCATAGAGCAGTGAATTATAACATGAAATTCATTAAATTAACGAGATTTTCCTTTCCCTACTTATTGATAAGACCTGCCAATTTCGCGTTATTATCTGACAAGAGGCTGGACTCCAAGTTCCTGTGTGCTCACCTGATTACTGCTGTTGGTTTAAGTGGCGTGCCTGAAGAACTTTTTCAACCAATCATATAAGGCCCACTATATAAAGTGCCTAATATCCTGTAACACGCACACACAAAGATACGAAGACCCGGAGACAATTACATCACGGAGCGTGTTCAGGTGAATGTTGGCCAGTGGATTCTAGCGAGCCACTAAATAACAACGCACAAATTTGCATGGCTCTACTTATTTGTTCAAAGTGGTAATTGTGTCTTGTCCAAGAAGGGATTTGCGAGTTTTTCCGGTTACTACCAAACGTACGGCTGGTTTTACCCTTGAGCGTATAAGTGAATCCACTGGTTTGTTGGTGACAATAATTGTGTACCAACTTGTTCCATTGTTTTACGTGGACATCTGGTTATTGGCAGGGTGTTTTTGTGCACAAATGTCACTCCTGTGGCTGCGGCTAGGCCAATGAGAGCAAGGGTACTGAGACACCACACATTGTGAACACCAAGACTCTTAGAGTTAAAAACGTCCAGTCATTGTCCATGAAGCAAAGGTATAGAGGTGTATATATTGCATTGAAACATGTCGGTAAATTATCCTTTTAACACCAGAAATCAATTGTGTTACGTATAAATTGTGATTCAGTTCTTGTTCTCTTTGCTCTTTCTACCGACTCGATGGTCGGTTTATCTTCGAGTTCTATCCTCTTGAGGATGATCTCGAGGTAATTACCCAGACGCGAGAATTAAGGCTTACCAACTCCGGAACCGTATACAAAGACACTGAGATCTACTTTATCTTCGTTATTATACCATAAAACGACGGCATAGCCTCCATAAAGTTATGCGTTGTACGCTCTGCTCTGTAGCGATGCACGTCATTCCACTTCCTTGTGCGTAGAGGACAAGAGGCACTTGATCAACCTGCTAGTGTCGACCTTAACAAGCCTTTTGCAACACCTTAGTCATGGGAATATTCTCAGGTAGGCCGGACTACGCAGCCTCTGTAGCCAGTTTTTTTTTTTTTTTT
The DNA here is from genome assembly GCA_003012365.1 of Medauroidea extradentata. NCBI lineage: Eukaryota > Metazoa > Arthropoda > Insecta > Phasmatodea > Phasmatidae > Medauroidea > Medauroidea extradentata. The sequence continues at coordinate 2,277 of PNEQ01103882.1, forward strand.
TTTTTTTTGTTTACTGTCGATGGCAGTGAGTGAAATGTGTCACGTTTTCTCTGCATCAAACTGGTTCAACCAAAGCTAACTGCACCAAGCCATACTGGAGTTTAAAGTACCGTGTACTAACCTACTTATACATCGCAATTACGTGATCTCAATAACAGTTTCTTGTATCAGAAATCACTACAGTGTCCGGTGTTGAACACCAATCCGCAATAATTTTCTTCGCACTAACTAGCATGTGTATTACTTATATGTTTTTTCCTAAAGGTAATTGTGCACGACCGTTTGTAATTATCACTTTTTTCCCGCTACAACAAGATTTTCAAAAGAAGCACGTTCTTAATGTTAATCTACTTAACACTTTTACATTGTTAGATGATACATGACTTTCATATTATCTAAACATTTTTGAAGATAGAAACATTATGTTATTTCTTATCTTCCAACGAATTTCTGATTATACGAAAGTAATCTACCATCTAAAAATGGAACACGTGTAGCAGTCTAACATTCAGAGTATGAAATGTCAAAAATATTGATGCACCTTCAGCAAAGCTTTTAGCGGAGGACATTCTGTAAATTAAAGATGGCCGTGCAACATTCCCTTAAATATTCCTTTAATGTACTCATTAATTTTTCGTCTCGATTATTACAACAGATAAAATGTTTGGTCTGAACATTACTAAGCGTTGCTGTGATCTTTGAACGGCACCCCATTTTTGTAGGTTTTTTTATTATTTTTTCGTCTATCTTTTATTGTTTTTATGTCGTCTTTCTCCAGTCGACTATATTCCACCTGGGAATTAATTTTGTGTTGTTTTGAATTTGATTTTGTCCTTGTGTCGTCTTTTCAGGAATTGCCTGTATGTTTTACGTTTGTTGACTACAGCTTACTGTATTTTATTCCTTTGTTTTTGTTTTTATTGTGGGTTTTTCCACAATACCACAACATTCGCCCGCAATTACGTATGCACAAAAAACTATTCTATTTATAATAAGTTTAGTGCTATAATTTTCGGTACATATGTATTAAGTTTCCTGGTCTGTACTATAAGTAACAATTAACCAATAAGTTTACTGCAGTGAAGCATTTCATTAGTATTGAAACTGGCATCAAGCCTTGAGCAGCGAACATATCGATAGTATGTTATTGGATAGTATTCTTTAGATAGTTATTATCTTGCCATGCACATAGGAAGACGTAGAGCAGACAGTATTATAGGTCTAACTGATTATGTATGGACAAAATTAATATATACCGACTATGTACAAAATTATAACCTCTTCATTGTAAAATATTACTGCGTAGACGAGCATGGTGAATTTATGGTGCAACAGGCTTCTCCATATATAAGTACTACACATTTTGTTATAATATTTGTTTCCAATCAATTTTCTTGTGTTTCGCCATGGCAGGGCGTAAAATAATACTTAGCGGATAGTTAGACATAAATTGAACAATTTATTTCATTAATTTGGCTAGTCGTATTACAGAAATCTAATTTTGAAAACACGTATTATCTCCAACCCCACTAACTAAACTAACAAGAGTTTATTGTTAACGTAATATTCAAACTTAGCCGGTATATATCACACTCTCCGACCTATCATGGGTAGAGAGGATGATTAATCGCGGGAAAACATGGCTGTTTGCTGGTTTCAACCCACGTTCAGCTTACCAGAAGATAACTGGCTTTCTCTTGTACTTGTACTTTGACTGAGCCAATAAGAACCCCGCTGTTGTAATATTTGATACCTGTAATTGGTTCGCAGACAGCTACGTTGTGTCAGACGTACATCATCTAATCATGTATGTTGTAAATAACTGCAGTGTTTTCAAGGATATGCTGGCACAAAACATTTTCGCGATATATCACCCTCTCTAATTATGGCCAATTGCGAAGAAATAAACATTAAGAGATGTTGCATCCGTGTACAGCTGTCATCATAAAATATAATCCACGTGCAATACGTACTCCATCATGGACACGATGAATGGGGACACTTGCTTTTTTGGAAAAAAAATTTGCGCTAACTTTAGTTTATGTCTACATGCACCTCTGCTTCATAATTATTGGCAGCATGTATTTTTTTGCAGAAACGTCTCTCATTTGACTGCGCCGATGAGAATAAGGCTCCTGCGATAACGCACGTCTGTGATTTGCGGATATCGACATCAAGAAGTTGAGAGTTAAAAAACGTCCAATCACTGACCACGAAGCCGAGCTACAGATGTGTACATAAGACACTGGGACCAGTTCGTGCAAACTTCTTTTATACAAAAAAAAACAGTGACTACGACGATGAATGAACGTGTTAAATGTTGCAGACTCGCTTTGACGAGAAAACTCGTGCACGTTGGACACGTTTCGAAACATGATAGTCATGACGAGTACTGTACAAAGTCAACAGCTGGCCTGTCGTACAGCTGTGAATACACAAGCGTTGTTTGAAGTATATTTTGTTTTAATATACAAACATATAAGGAAAATTTCTGCGTTAAAACACGCATTTAACTCTCCGTCATATTTTATGAGCCAGGTCGGAACTTATCTTAAGATAAGATTACATTTGAGGCCAAAATATATTATTAGTAGAACCACGGGTTTGTTGCGCAAATATTTTCTTATAATTTCCTTTCATTGCCTGACCTGCACATAGGCATTTCTGCTTTATTGTTATTTTCAGCGTGTCTTTACTCAGACACTGTCTCTCACTTAACAGTACAATCATAACGCGGCAGTTGTCACACCATAGTCTGTGTTTTGCCAGAAGAACCTAGACAAGTGAGAGTTAAATTATGCAATCACTAACCATGAAGCATGATCTTAGACATGCGCATAAGTAGGGACCGGAAAATTTCGCCGATTCGATGACCTGCAGTTTAGAATTCATTGTCCTATACATATTCAAGCCCCGTCCATTATTTTATTGTCCGCGGTTGTACTGAGAAGCAGCTAGTGGACAAATGCTTTGGGCTTTAGTATGTATAGGATACTGCATTCTAACATGCAGGTAATTGAATCCGCGAAATTTTCCGGCTCCTACACATAACGCATTGAAAACTAATTTTGTAATAACCTTTTATCCACAAATTCACAGGTTCTAGGCTCAAAAACTTGCAGTCGCCCATAAATGTGCCTATGTTTGGATACTAGCGTGTTATATGTTTAAGTCGAGAAATTTTATGAAACTATTTTCGATTATGTGCGAGGTATTGGCATGTGAGAATCGTGCAGCATGAAGTTGTCTGCATGTGAATTTTCTCGGATATCTCCTGTTTCCTCCGCTCTATCATTCCGGAGCTGTTCCTTACTTACCTCGTATCACCCCTCACCAGCGACTTAGTTCTCAAGGAGAAGACAGACGCCAGTTGGGTGCCTTGTACATACAGGCGACAAGGCAGGTGGTGAGAGAGTAAAAGTCGGCCTTAAGGGGTCCGCCTACCTGCCATGAAAGTTGTGATGTAGAAGTTCAGGAGAATCGTTTTTTCACAGAAAATATTAGTCGTGAGATTGTGTGTTAGACATATAAAATATATTAAGGTACCTGCCACTAAGGGTAAATGGTTTCAGTTCTATCAGTTTCTTAAGTAATTAGAAAATAGGTTCTTAACATTACAAATTAATGCCTTTTCCGGCTTGTGTAATGCCGTTATTTTTACTTAAAACCAGTTTACCTTAGTAGATCTATCCTTTAACTTTCGATCCCGTGACTGTTTGTACCTTGTAACAACTGACAATTTGGAGGAAATCTTGTTCTTGTAATATGTCCTGTGCAAATATGCAGCCAATGTTGGGGAAAATTGAAGGATTTGCGAGACCGAGTCAAGAGGACAACAGAGAGAGCGAAAGACAACCTCCTCCACAACAGGGTTGACCCAATCCCGCTTTTGTGGGGGAAAACTCCACATCCATGAGGTCGAACTACCGCTAAGGCGCTATGTAGGCGGGCCCCTTAAGAGTCATTGTAATGAGATTTTCAGTGTTTGTTGCAGTTGGAGTTTACAAAAAGATTGTATTGGTTTGTGAACATACGCCATTGCTAGGGACTGGAAAATTTCGCAAATTCAATTACCTGTAGGCTAGAATCCATTATACTATGCAACAACAGACAATGAACTAATAGTCGGGGCTTGAGTATACATAGTATAATGGATTCTAGCGTACAGGTAATAGAATTCGTGAAATTTTCTAGTCCCGAGCCATTGGTCATGTTTTGTTGACCAAACTTGTGTTAACAGGATGTCCACCAACAGGGAAAACCTGGAAAACAGGGAAAAGTCAGGGAAATATCAGGGAATTTTCATTTGGGTCAGGGAAAAATTATACAAAACAGCCCAGAATAAACATTTCTGTAGTACTGAATAATTAAATTATTATAATTTAGTTACCGCAGTAAATCAATTTGTAAGGACTTCTGATTACATTCACTGCTGGGAAACCTGATTTAATTTTTTTGATATAAAATTGTTTTTCTTATTTTATTCAACATAGTGAGTCGCGTAGTATGTGGTCTGTGATTCAAATGCATGTATCCAATCCTTTTAATGTTGTTCCATTAAAGCTATTTATTTCAAATGTGCTGTGTTGATGTAAAATTATGGAATCAAAGATACCAATTCAGCCAAGAAGTTAGGGCAGCATGTTACATTTTGGATCTTGAGCATCGATGAGGATGAAGGAAGTTGGGAATAACCAGAATTAAGATTGGGATTAACCAGGATTAAGATAAGAAATATCCTTGAGAAATCTCACCAAAGTCCCAGCACTATTTTCACAAGCAAAATACAGGAGTGACTGGTTACTGTGAAGCAATCACATTAGCCATTTGGCCGATGCAGGCCTTAAAAAGTACCAGTTTTGCCGATAATAGGTCAGGGAAAATTAACAGATATTAACTGGAAAACAGGGAAAAGTCAGGGAATTCCAAAACCGAATATCAGTGGACACCCTGGTTAAACAATCAAGTACAAAAAAAAACACGAAAAATCAATCCCATAGGAATTCGGTCAGTTTTATTTATTTATTTTCAACTGTAGGAATTCTAAAGATAGAATTTAGTCAGATTTCGACAACATCCAGACATCAAAGATGGACGTAAAGTAAACGAGATTTCCCAGTTCCATTAAATGTTTCGGGGATTGCAGTCTATCCCCGTCTTCAGACTAGAGACACAACTGGTCGGAACACCAGGACGTGAACAAAGTTTGCTGGAAAAAGAGAAAATTGGGGTTTATGTAGCCTGGAAGGTCTCTAAATTGCTCAGACAATGGAAGCAAAGCATTTGTGATTGGCTAAGCGTCTTGTAGTTATGTTGGCTGGTGTTCTACCAAGACGGTTAAACACAAGTCTATTTAGTTATTAATTTTATTAATTGTGTAACGTGGTTTCTTTTTTTATTAAGGACAATCATATATTTTTCAGTTCAATGCCCTGTTGGCTTGTGATTTTTCTTTCATGTTGTTATAGTCTAACAGCACGCAAATAAGAACTGTAACGGTGTGTTATTATCTCATGTGTTAGAAGCCAAAGGACAGAACTACAGATGTCAGGATGTACGGTTGACCTTTGCCTTCACGACACTGAACGGCAATGTCGTAAATATGACGTTTTTAGCCATTTTCACTACTTTTATCTATAATGACATGCGGCAGGACTGGCGTAAGTAGTTCTGCCTACGGATAATAGTTAGGGACCCTTGTTTTTCGCGAAAATAATTTTGCCTCACTTTGTTTCCGTGCCTTACGTGCACATCTGCAGTTCTGCTTCGAGATCAGTGATTGGATATTTTAACTGTCACGAGCCTTGGTATTCTACCGGCAAATCACAGACGTGTGGTGTTGCAGGAAAGGTTTTGTAATTGGCGCAGTCAAATGAGATACGGCACGTCACATAGACACGCTGCCAATAACCATGAAGCAGAATTGCAGATGTGCACGTAAGGCCCTGAAACAAACTGGGACAAAATTCTTTCCACGAAGAAACAGGGTCCCTAGTAATAGTTTATTGTGTTTCCTGTAAAGAAGCTATATTTTCAAGAAAGTAATTTACCGACACAAGTATATACGAGCAAACATTTATATTACAGAAAGCATCTTACTAGAGACTCATTTTAAGGGCTTCGAGTACTTTTAGGTTCGTTATTATATATTTAAGTGGAATTCTGGTGAATTACTGAACTCAATAAGGCGTACATTTTCACAAAGTGAATTTCTTTTTATTACAATTTTTGTATAAGTAGCGGCCAAAGTCTTAATTTTCACGTTTTTTGTGTGATCATTGAAGTAAAAACTGAAACATTTACGTTATGACAAAACACGGACGATAAAATTTCTGCATTATTGGCTATTCGAAGACATTGCTAGGAATTCTTCTCGAAAAGTCTTTTTGTCTTTTTATAAATGTCAAAATTCACGTTAATTGTGAAATCCTGTCCGTTTATTGAATTGCATTAACTTTACTGACCAATTATGTTTTTAAACTTTGTAAAGTTGTTTACGACGTTCGTACATACAATACAGGTAAGGCGGGGGAAGTTTGTCGAGATAATAAGTCACTGGATGTTTATTTTCTGGCTTGCGGAATTTGTCGAGAACTGCTCTCATAGGGCGTGCAATAAAATAAGAACGATCTTAACTCTTCCCACAGAAGTTCTCTATAATGGGGTGCTAACCGCCGTCCCTACAACCCTAAACGAATTATCACGTGGCACCTTCGAAACTCACAGCACAGTTCTACCGTAACACTAGTTCCTTCCCAGACTCCGTAGTAGAACTGTCAATTAACCTGGAGACACTTGCTTTCCCCCGAAACCTGCGGCTCAAGTTCTTCGATCTCTAAACTCATTCGCAACTATTCTCTGTCTTGGCGGGGAAACCACCCTTCCGGGCCAGTGGACACGAGGGTTTGCCTCCGGCCAATCAGCGATGGGCATACTCCGAAGCTCCGCCCTTAGCGAGCATGTTTTCGCCTTTATTCACGACGCCCAGTTTATTTTTCAGTTACATTCCAATGGCAGTCTTAATTAGGTTAAAGCAAAACAGGGGCGAAGTCAGGGGGTTTAGTGGGGGGTCAGAACCCCCTTCTTAGCCCCCCAAAAACAAAACAAAAAAAAACATTTATATTAAAAAATCTGTATTATTTTCACTTGTAGAAATTTCGATATTTAGTTACGAATACAGTTTTGCACCCTGAAATCCGACAGTTTCTCGGGGGAGGATCCCGGACACCCATTTCAAAAGGGTGGAAAATTGAAAATATTTCACACTAAAATCTTGATTTTATTTTTACCAGTAGCATTTACTCCATTTTTAGTTACTTAAACTGCTAACATGACACTTTGTTGCACCTGAAAAACAAAAATTTTCTAGGGGGAGGAACCTTAGCCCCCCCCCCCCTATTTAAAGGGGCGGAAAATTGGAAATATTTCATAATTACATGTTTAAAAATTTTATATAGTTACCATTAACGGAGTCAATTTTTAGGTACAAAAACTGCTAAAAAAAAGTATTAATTTGCCCCTTAAATTCCAGAATTTTCTCTGCGGAGAACCCCCGAACTCCTATTTCAAAAGGGTGGAAATTTACAGACATTTTATATTTAAAATTTTAAAATATTTTCACCAGTAACATATACGCTATTTTTAGATACTAAAACTGTTAAAATAGCACTATTCTGCACCTTAAAAGCCTAATTTTTCGTGGAAAAAAGCTTTAAAATGGTGGAATTTAATAAAAATTCACATTAAATAATGTATATTTTTACCAGTAGTGTATTTAATGTTTAGTCTAAGCTAAGCTAGCGCTATTTTGCACCTTAAAATCCAAATTTTCTCGGGGGAGGACCCTCGGACCCCCCACTTTAAAGAAATGGTCGGTGTTCCTTCACAAAATTCCTAAGTCAAAACCCCACCCTTACACAAATCCTGGCTACGCGCCTGAAGTAAAAGTACAGTTAATTTAACATAAACTCACATTGAATTATTCCATTGCTTTCTTATTCATATTGAAACTATTTAATGTTGTCTCTCCGCCCTCTGAAGGGCCGTGCCCAGTCTCCGGAGGGGAAAACTACAACCTTACTCTCTGCACCAGACCCGCTGAAGATAACATGTGTGTGTGATTTCACAAGTTTTGAAATAAATCCTGCCATTGTGAACATATTAAATTAAGAATTACAGTTTTGTATTCGTATGGCGATAGGTAGCTAGCCACCTGTGTCTCGACAATAACAATTCATCGTTATTTTACATTCACAATTTTTTTAAAACATTAATACCTACTGATATACGAAGACACGTCACAAGTTTTTCGTTGACACCATAATTCCAGTTCGATAAGACGTTTGATTTTTATTATAATAGTTACAAAAAATTAAAATCGTGAATTTCATAGCAGTTTATACAAAAATAAGTTTTATTTCGAGAAAATTGTACTCCATTTGCTTTCAACGTGTTGAAGAGTATTCCACAATACTATATATATATATATATATATATATATATATATATATATATATATATATATATATATATATATATATATATATATATATATATATATATATATATATATATATATAGTCCTACCGTACGTCATTAAGAGGGCGTGGTACATAATTCAACGTCAAAAGCATTCATCTATAACTGTAGGTTTCTGGAAGCTAATTTACGAAAGTTAAACAATAGCAATCCTAGACAGTAGTTTAAGCCAACGTTTTAAACATAATTGTTTCCAGTGTTACAAACTTCTGAGGCACAATCTCTGACGCCGCGGAATCTCGTGCATTTAAGGGCGCGGTCTACCGCAATTTTCATCATCATTATTTTATTTTTTATTTGTGCTACATATATTTTTCTCTTATTTTAGACACAAAATGTGACTAAATTCGGCTCTAATTAAATTTGTTTATCTCTCATAGTTTTCGCGTAATGGCTTGTTAAAGTCATATTTTGCATGTTTCCGTTTTAACGACCACACTAAAACCAACTGATATGCCAAACTGAAAAAAAATCACAGTGTATAAAGACATTTCAGGCTACAATGGCATGCTCATAAAATTAAAAAATAAAAATTACTTGAATTTTTATCAAAAAAATATTGAATTTTTAAAATTTTTATATTCAGTTTCAGCATTTTTTCTCTCAATGCTCTAAGTATGTAGTCCTCTTAATTAAGAGAATTCCTCGCTTCTTGTGAACGTGTTGTAGTGTGTTATGCGTATTTATTTTCAGGCGAGACGGCTTAACTCATAGACATTACGTTTACATACGGAAATACCACTCACTTTAAACTACACGTATATAATTTTAAATATTCAGCACGCTTGTCGAAAACGTGACTTTAGGCCCTTTCAAAATAACCGCTCTTTTTTAGACTTATGTAGCTTAGATAATACAACCTGAATTCGTATAGTGTAAGACGAGAAGCTTGCGTTGACTTTTACTTATTACTAGCAAAAATTTAATTTTAGGAGTCCCATAGATAAAAGACTACAATGTATAACTTGCACGCCAGTTTGACGCGCTGTGAGTAAAGGCGATATGCTTCTCGTCGAGTGTGACACTGTGGCCCTTATCGCTTCGCTGTTTCCGAGCGTCACACGCGGCAATTTGAAACTGGAACACATCCCTCTTTAGGGGGAGAGCCAGATGCACTAACTTCTGTTTTAAAATATTTTTGGTGAATGTGGCAATGCCGAGGCATAGAAGATATTTATGATGAATATAGTACTTTATGTTATTCTTATTTTGGACTTTTAATCATTCTTGAAAGTTAACCTGTTATTCCCTTGCAAATCTGCATGAACAGTTAATGAAAAATTCAATTGTTATTTATGTCATATCAAGAAATTTTGAGAATACGACTTGAATAAATGTTATGGCACGAAAGCAAAAATTCTAACACACCCTCTTAGGCGCACACAAAAATCTCGTAGCTCGAACACGTGTGACGATACTCGAGGAAGGTCGAGATATATCGACTGTATTGTTGCGCGCTTGTAAAGACTGTTGTTTCCCTGTAACGCAGCTGGTGCGGGAAGAATGGACGACGTGTTTTGAGGAGCTGATCCCGGCAAGGAAGATAACAGTCGTCCTCGGGAGATAAGGCGCTTCTTGCAGTCCAGAGATAGTACCCACACAGCAGCAGAGACACAAACACTGCCTCCTAGCGACACGGGATACTCGACCTTATCAACACCAACTACGACATTCTTCCCTTAGATACAATAGAGACAACGCTGGTGAAGTCAACAAGATCATAACATAGTTCAGGACATATGAGGACAAATTGCAAGAAAAGGTTTTCTTACATCAAAATTTGTGTGCGATGCAGTGTTATCGGCTTATTGCTGTTTAAATATGGTGTTACCTTTGACAAACTCAGTATAATGAAAAGTTCATTACTTTTAAGCGGAAAGAAGTAAAATTTTAATGCAATATTAGAATTTTTTTAAATATTGTTTTCCATAGTTTTTGGCGTACGATGTGAGGTGTCGGTTTTGTTGTACTATGGCCTTTTCAGAACCAATTCTGAAAAAAAAAATGCTGATTTTATGTGAATTAGTATGAAATTAGAATATATTACGTGAAAAGCTAAGCACTTTACCTATTGATCTGAAATATTTTGCTGTAAAGTGCGCCGTTTTCGATTTGTTTCATTATTTAATATTTTCCAAGGACGAATTCTGAAAAAAAAAAAAAAAAAAAAAGTTATAAGCGGGTTTTCGTTAATTTTGGATATGTTATGGTAAATTTTGTCCTCTTTAATTTTTGTCTCTACAAGTTTTGTCGTGAGATGCACCATTTTCGACGTATTAATGGTTTTTGCATTTTTCAGGGATAAATTCCTAGAAAAAAAGTAAAAACCGGAAGGTGGATTTCGGATGATTTTGGATATGTTATTTTACGAATATTTCTGCTAATTTTGCTGTAAATATATTTGCCTGCAATTTGTTTTTTTTTTTTTTCTGGACTAACAAGTCACAGCGCTGCAGATGAGCACGAAGACACTGAAACAAAGAGGTGCAAAATATTTCTTGCGAAAACTACTGGCAACTACAGATAGGCACACTTAGACCTGGTAGGATGTTTCTAAGCTCTTGTATACTTACATGTTCCTTATTGGTTCAAAGTTCTCCAGGGAATCTCTTGTAAATTGAGAACCAATTGCAAATGTATAGAACAAATGTGGGGCTGGGCTACAATGCGTTTGTATTCTAGCCTGTCCTACGTAAAATGTTCTTCCTATTCCTAGTTCAAAGTAAGCAGGATAGCTTCCTCACACTGATTTGCAGTATGCGTTTCCGAAATATTTCTGGTTAGCGAAGCGTGTGACTGAGTTTTCCGTTCTACTGATATTTCACTTCTGTATTCCTAAATATTCTGTGCTTGCAACGTAACAAAGCCTGCAGTGTTCTCTCAGAGTCAGACAGTATCTGTATATAAGTTTGGAGGTCCCTCCTTGATGACGTGTGCAGATCCGGCGATGATAAGTCTTATCAGCAGAGAGACCTCGCCGCTTCGTGTGGAGACCCAGAAACTTTGCCGACTCATGGGCCATCACTCGGGCCGCGCACTTCTGCACGGATATATTCCATGACACGTTGCACTTGAAAACACTGCAACGTGGATCGTTCTACTAACAACGCAGGCTATTTACAACCAGCACTCACCAGAGGCGAGGACTGGAGTGTTGCATTGCAGTTCATGACTATACGCAGAGATGATGGTTAGAGACACTGGAAAATCGCGAAAATGTTTAAGATAGTCTCCAATAAACTGTAGTATATTAACCGTGACAAGTGCGAACAGTTTTGGTACAAATCACACACGCTGTGTGTCCAAGCTGTACAGTGCTAACTGGGTTTGTTGAAGAGAGAAACAATGCTTCAAAATAACCACAAACAATGTCGATACGAAACGTTCAGTGTTATATACAGCATGTTGGAGCCTAGCAAACAGTCAACTATTCCCGCGATTTTCCAGTGTCTCCAATGATGGTATATCGCGAAAATTATATAGGTGCAAACATATCCTTGAAACTGCTGCAGTTTCTTGCGACATGTATGATTGGACGTTACTTGTCTGACAACACGTGGCTGCCTGCAGACCAATAAGAGAAGTCAAAAATTATATTAGCAGGATTATTATTTTTGCTCAGTCAAATAGGGTAACAGCTTCACGTACAAGTGAAAGCCAATAATCTTCTGGTAAGCTGAAGCCCAGCAAACAGTCAAGTTTTCCCGCGATAAACATCGTTTCTAACTATATCTTGAGTTGTGTGTGTAACATTAGACTGTTAGGGTTGGGTACAGTTCAGTGTTGCCAACCGTACCCGAATTCGGGTACATGTACCAGAATTGTGCTGTCTGTACCCTGTACCCGACAATACTGGCTCGGGTACGCAAATGTACCCGAATTTGTTGTGATGAATAGCCCCATATTAATTGTTTAGTTTTAAGATATTATATCTTTGTTACAGTAACTTAATTTTGTTTCAAATTACATTTGTGAGCGTGCATATTTAAAGGGAAACATTCGCCGCCATATTTAAATACTGCACATTTTGCAATTAGTTTTGGTTTACATAAAGTTCCGTGATTTGGGCCGTGATGGGGCGTAGAATAACATTTCGAATAAATTTACTTCATCATTAGTATGATTTTTTCACAAGTTTGTTTCGTGGTACGAAAATAATCAAATGTTAAAAAAAAGTTGCCTTTTGAAAAGCAAAGTTTACGAAAGAATGTCAAAATAATACCAGAAAGGTTATAACTTATTCAGAATTTGTGGAAATATACACATATTAAGCATTATCATGGCCAATTATAAAATTTTAAAAATAAATAAATAATAATATATAAGATGCCGACAGATTTTATTGTAACAACAAGAACAAGCAGAATGAGGAGGGTATTTATTCCCTGCTCTACATACTGACAGCAAACAGAGAACCCCTATTTCCTGGGTTAAATGTTTTCCGATCCCCGTCGTCGCTGTGTTTCAGATCAGACATAAGCGGAGGGTATAACAGGCAGATGTGAGTGTTATTCATACGAGATACGAGAGGTGTTGTGGGCAAGTAGTTTTGAAAAAGCTTTGTAGTGATTATTTAAGTGTTAATACTTAAAAAGACAGATTATTTCGAAGGTACCTGTAAAAGTACCCGAATTTAAACACGACCGTACCTGAATGTACCTGAATTTTGAGGTGTGTGTACCAGAATAATTCACACGAAGGTTGGCAACACTGGTACAGTTAGCTGCCAGTAGTGTACAAACGTCAAGGAAGTAACTCTCCAGTAAGTCACCTCGGTACACACAACATATTTATATTGTGTGTGACCCACATGCGCATTGTTGTCACGTGCTGAAAGTGTGCAGTCTGATCTTCTGCAGCTTGCCTAGGAACATTGCAACGTTTCGACACTGCACTTTAAATCTGAATTAGTGAATACTCACTGATTCACGCTGATAGATGTAGCAGTTTCAACAATTTGAGTCAGTGAAAGTAGTCACTGCTTAATTTGTGAATATTCACTGATTTTCTTCAAGAGTGCCAACATCTCACAAGTGAATATTCACAGGTTTTTTCAGCTGTTTTCAAAGAACAGTTTTCACTTATTGAATCAGTGAAAAATTACTGGAAAATCTGTGGACATTCACTGATCAACTTGTAGAATGTTGGTACTATTTATCGGAATCAGTGAATAGTCACCGATTTCGCAGTGGTTTCTCACTGATTAGATTTGTTGAAACTGCTCCATCCATCGGCGTGAATAAGTGAATATTCACTAATTCATATTTGGAGTGTGGAACTCACACAAAATGAGCTTATGATAAGTAACGAGGTTAACCCAGGTAGGTCAACATTTCACCTTGAAGCGTCCAGAAGATAGTCCGTGTCAAGTTTCCACGTGTCCAGTGAGTCACGACAGCAGTTTGTCCAAGGCAGTAACCTCGCTCTTATTGGCACGGTGGAATACCTACGTGACTCCTCCCATCAAAGACACTCTGCCAATAACTATGAAGCACAGCTGCAGATTTACACGTGTTGCATTCAACAAGTTGTTGTAACATTCTTTTAACAAAATTCAGTATAAGAAACTTTACAATTTTTATAAGCCTATTCGTATTTAAAATGCAGACGTAACGTTTTACTGTTGATTGACCAGCCTCCTGTGAAGATGTCACACGCGTAAATTATATTTCTAGAACCACGATTTTGTAGCAAACAGATTTTTGCAACATTCTGCTTCAATCTCTTATGGGCAAATCGGCAACTGTGCTTCATGGTTACTGGCATCTTGTCTTTGTCCATACACGTATCTCATTTGACTGCACCAATCAGTATTTAGAGCCCGGAATAATTCCCAGGGTTACTGTCCTCTAGGCTATCCTCCAAGAATGTTTGTGTACTAAGTGTGATGTCAGTAGAGGTACGTCAGTTTCGTGTATTCATCTGGCAGCAGCCTAGACCTGTCAGTCCTATACACCCACTTGCCACAATCGATTATCTATTGGCTTATAACCGTACAAGCAGGTAGCAAGCGATAGCACTTCGCATTATTTCCTTATTTACTACTGGCTTGCAGTAATCAAACGCGTTTCGTAACAGCCGCCAGCAAGTCACAGACATGACAATGAAGTATACATAATTGGCGTTCAACCTGACCTGGAATGTATCTGCGAAATTTACGTACCTCTAGATATCAGCTGTTTATTAGCTGCTCGCTGACACAGTAAAATGGGCCTGTGTTCAGTTACAGTTTTATTATTGACTCAACTACTTCCAGCAAGTGTCGAGTAAGTCAACTACTAATTTAAAGGTCTGATGCCATAGTGAATTAAGTCCATTTTTTTCTTCCTAAAACGGGAAGTTGTTTTCTTTTATTCCAAATCAGACGTATATAAGACTAAATAAACACGATCAAAGAATGTAATAAGAACTACTTTATGCACATCAATACTGAATTTGATGGTTCATGTCTAGATTTTAAACTTTTTTTCCAAGCTTTAAGATAAAAGGACTCGGTTCAGTATGGCATCAGACCGTCCAATTGTGACCGTGATACACAACACCTATAGTTATTGGAATTCTAGCTTGCGCCTAAAAGAAAACTGGAATTTTTCATGTCTCAAGTTATTGTGACACCAAACGTCTGTGATTTGACAGCAAGACAAATCAGAGTTAAAACATGCTATCAATTCATTGTACATGAAGCAGAGTATTGCAAAAATCTTTTCACAAAAAAGTCGAGGCTCTATATATTCCCATAGAGTCTCGTGGTCAATAGAAGCACATATTGTACTCTAGTATGCACAGGTCAGTGAAGTCTAGTATGTCACCTAACATTTTGTATGTCCATAACAATTACTTGTTTGCAAACTACAACTCGTAAAAGAACATAACTAAAAAGTCCAGCGTAGTTAGCAAGTTGCTCAACGTGCCTCTAGCAACCAGTTAAACACCGTGGAGGTTGTAGTTAAAGCAGGTCAGTATTGACACGCAACATATATACTCGTGTGAGAGAGAGAGAGAGAGAGAGAGAGAGAACCCGGGCTGCCCCCTCCTACCCCCACCGACAATCATTACACTGGTCCACACCTACACAGGTAACTTGGAAGGGGCCTCCCCCCCCCCCCCCCCTAGTAGTGTTGCAGGACTAGCTACACCAGTGACCTGGAAATGTCGGCTGATTCAGTGGCCTGTATTGTAGTTGTCCTCTGTACCTGGGACCCGGTATTATCGCATTGTTTACTGCCAGCATACATCATATACCGATATATACTCATATGTATAGTCTATATGAATGTGTTTCTGTAAAGTGTGCGTTGTCTTCCTGTACTATTCGTCCGATGACTATGTAACTGGTGTATTGTTGAGCAAGCGCCCGTGAAGGTTTCTGACAAACAAGAAATTCTATACGTGTGGAAAAAAAGGGGGGGGGGGGTCAGCGTGGGTACCAAAAACGTTTAGAGAAAAAAATTCTCCCCTTAAGTGTTTCTGAAGCGATCATTAATGATCCCCAACATAATTTTGCACGACTCATAATTAAAAATAAAAGTTTAGAAAATGTTTTTAAGGAAAAAAATTTATTTCCGTAATTTATTCTTATAATATTGCTATTATTGTTATTATTATTACTTGTATGAAATTTAAGGCGCCGAAAAATTTTTCTTCCCGAAAACTTTTAACAGCTTCTTTTACAATTAGTTTTAGAAAAAAAAATTGCAAATTGAAGTACAAATTTTTTACTGAACATTTGCAGGAATCAAAGATGTTCTGAACTGAAAACCACTCGAACGAAGTCGAAGATATCGTAATTGATGATAGTTCTGGTAACATGATCTGAATGCCTGCTCTGTTTCGTCGATATCTGATATTTCTTCAGTGTTAATGTACGTGGATTATTAAGTTATTTATAAGTGATTGTTAGGGATCTTGTTTTTCGCCAAAATAAATTTACCCCAGTTTTCAGTGCCTTACGTCCACATCTGCATTCCTGCTTCATGATTATTGGAGGCGTGTTTTCATGTATATGCGTCACATATTTGACTAGGCCAATCAGAGCAAGATTACTGCGACAATACACGTCAGTGGTTTGCGGGTAGAACCCTAGACCACAGACTAAATAGTAATACAGACGTGAAATGACGTGGCGGCTCGTTTGATATAGGCGAACTTGGCCGCTTATTGGCTGCCCGAGGCTGTAGACTCCAGCCCCGTGTCTGTTTGGCTCCTGCATGTTACTACAGGTTTCCTATTGGCCTGGCTGCCGGTTAGCAGAGCAGCTGCCTCACGCTGATTGGCAGTAGGTGTTTCCGCCATGTTGCTGGCCAGGGAAGCCATTTTGCTGGCGTGTGTGACTGAGTTCGCCTTCCTGCCGACTATTTCACTTCTGTATTCCTAAATATTCTGTGTCTGTATTATAATTTAGTCAGTGCTCATACCACTGGCCATAAAGCAGACCTGCACATGCACTCACAAGCTGGTGAAGAAATGTTTTCGCCAAAATCCTGGGTCCTTTCTGATTGGCGTAGATACAAGACTTTGGTTATTACCAAACTGTATGACTAGCCTGCTAAGGCCCTGTGAGCAATCCTGCTGGCAGCTCTGCTGTTAGAAAGGAATGTGAAGGTAGAGACTTGGCTATAGAGACGAGGGAATACCCGCAGCCAGGCATGACGCGTCATAAACTAGGGTAGCCACAAACCTCTCAGACCACAGCACACTGACCTCACCCTTACAAACATCTAGGAAGGTGCGGCAGTTGTTCTTCGGCGCGGACAGGAAAAGTTAGTGGATCAATCTGGTGATGACGTCACGCCGTAATGTAGTCCGCATAAGTCATCAGTACATGCACAGAACTTGTACAAGAAATGAATAACGTTACCTTGATAGTAAAACCTCGTAACTACATTTCGCATCCATTTAGAAAAAAATGAGAGAAATACTATTTTCTTTCCCTTACACTGAGGAAAAACACATAATTTTGCACCACATTATTATAAATGAAATTTTTATATCTACTTTTAACAATATTTCTTTGTAAATACCTTATTTTAATGGTTCAAAAGGCCCGAAGTAAAATATTCACAATATGGAGTTACGAGCTTTTACTATTAAGGTAACGATAAATTACACGTGGTAGGGATTTAGCGTTAAGGCCTCGCTCTTTAGCTTTGCAGTGGTTTCGAAAAAATTTTAACGCAAATTAATACATATATCAAAAAATCATTCTTACAGTTTTAACACTAGTTTGCTTGTATCTGAATTTTTCTGTTGCAATCCACCAAACGGCTTTTTAGATTCCCCCCCCCCCTGAAATATCACATACTTTGTTGTGAAAATAAGCCAAAATGAAACACATTAATATTTCCTAGTAAACGGTACGTTATTTTAAGAAAAGTTCTGGCAAAAGTGTGTATCGTATGACTAAAAACAGCCTCAAATTTTTTCAAAGTATTCGGTTTAAAAAATATTTGAGTTATAGTCCTGGATGTTTGTCCGAGATGGATACAGACTACGCTGGAAGTATTCTGAGGAAAACCCTCGATAGTCGAAACCTGATAGTTGTGTTAGGGAGTGATCGGTTCAACCTAGTGCCTTAGTTTTACCCACACCGTAAATATAGTTTGTTAAATTACCATTCCGATGTACAGGAGTGTTAGGAGGGCAATACACCGGATGTCATTACCCGCGTTTGATGCGCGGAGACAGTGAAATGATAAGGTTCAGCTTTGCACACTCGACGATAACAGCATCGCTTATATTTGCGGCGCGTCAAACAGCGTGCAGTGTTTTCCTACTAGTCTTTCTGCTATGGGACGTAAAACAGCGACTCTACAATTTTACTTGCGAAAATTTTGCAGCAAAATCCAACGCATGCTTCCAGCGTTGTGTTTTACGAGTCCGGGTGGAATTGTTCCAGTTGCAGACTGTCTAAAAAACCGTTTTTAGCCATGTTGAGTGGCCCCAAAAACATGCTCCCAATAAGCATATTGCATTTTTAAATTGATAGATGCCTAGTTTTAACCGTGTGTTTTCTTCGTAGATAAACATGTTGTGAATACATTTACTTGTTTCGCGTATAAAAGAATAAGCGTGGAACGCTATAACGCTGTTCATGTGTCAGGTGCACAAGCCTCTTAAGGGACCTCCCTAGTTAGACTACGTTTGTGTGTGTGAGGCAGTAGCGGTAAGACGTATTTTGTCGGGGATCTTCCGGTTACTTCGTCCCTTCGTTCCGGTGCTGCGGCATACTTATATCATGTCACCCATCACAAGCACAAGCCCAAAATACCTAGTTTTTAAGTGCTAATCAAAATCTCTTCACTCATTCAAAAGCCTCACGTCACAGGAACATGCACCCAATGAAAACCAACAGTTTTATTGAAACTAAACAATTTATACTGAAATTAGATGTCACGAGCCAATGGCTATTCGCTCAAATTTATGGACACAAGAATTAAAGAAACTTGTATTTTTAAAACATTTCTGATAGTCGAGTAAAAATCCTTTACTTTATTAGATTTCTTTAAATACAACAATTTGTTGTTTTGTGTTTATATAACTGTAAGCAACAGCCCGTGACATTAATTAAAGTTCAGTGTTAATTATTTAACTACCATTATTCATTAATGTTTCGCTGAGATATGTTCCCATAACGTCGAATTTTTGACTTCGACATTCAGTATTGGGAAAACTATGCACGATAAAATATTGTTCTTCAGATGATAATATATAACGCTATTTCGTACAAATTAAATTTTGGAATTTTTCACGCTATAACAACCTTAAACTGCTTTCACGATATGGAGAACTTAAAATCGAACCTGTGTTATAGTATCAGCATCGCCGTCTCCTGTTGCTTCACGTTTATGCTGTTTACTAAAAATATGTAAACAGGTTATTTTCTGTCTTCCTAGTTAGTATTCAACATTAAAACATAACGAAAAACACTTCATAACAAGTATTGTTGAAACCATCACCTATTCACTGCACACCAGTGACTGAGAGTGTGTGAAGACATGGGTCGTAGTTCGTAATCCGACCCCTCCCCCTCTTTACAAACTCAGGGCTGTGGACCGTTATTTATGACAGGGCCTTGATCTGACCAGTTTTTCTTCGACCTGACAAACATGCCCTCCTGCTGAGAAAGGGTCGAAAGGGACTTCACACGAGAGAAAAAACAGAAACTATATCCTCCCGCCAGCCAGGCACACAGCGCTTTTCGAGCAAGAACGAATCTCGCTTACGTAAAACGGAGCTTGAGAGAAGGGAAAAAGTTGTTTAGCAATAATGGATCTTGCAGTTATGATCACATAAAATGTACATATTGTTACAAGTTTGAGACATAAACTTTATAGGTAGGCAATTCCCATGAGTTCTTTGGGATAGAGGTCTTATAATTAGAAATAAAAGAGTCAAATTAAGTACTGGATTTAATAGCTCACAAAGCTACGAAATACACAAAACAGTAATCAACTATAACTCTCACAACACAATTAGTTATGCGCACAATTACTCCTGTGTCACAGACACGTTAATTAGCTTGGACAATGAAAGCACAAAAAAGTCTATCATCAATTAATTGAAAATTACAAATCACAATAAAATTCAGTCATATATCCAATCTACAGGCTTTCAAATAGGGACAATGTACAACCTTATCAGTCCGAAGTGGTGATGGCTCACCATGTGCTGCGCAGCACTCCGATTGCACCGTTGTCTTCACTCTTGAGGTCTTCGGTTCGACTCCTGTCGCGCACCTCCTCTTCGCCTGTCAGCCCGCCGCAGCAGTCCTCTTGATTCGCCCAACACTGCCCCGAAGGTAGCCGCCTGCCGCCTCACAGTAGACTCTGACGTCACCAAGATGTCTTCACCAGTCTCTCTCCACAGGCGTAGCACCTTCCTCTAGCACTTCCAATAGCGAACTCTCCCCGGATTTGTCGATTCGGAGCTTTCATACTTGGCCAAACAGTCGGGTCTTCCCCGCATTACAGGGGTCTAAAATTAGACATTTCATCATGTTTCGCATGTGATTTGAGTCACGTACGCCGCTTCGCAGGGTAAAAGCGCAGTTGGGACAGGTATCTATAACGTAGTTTCGGCGGAATTCCCACTATGAGACACTCGGGCTTTGAGTCATGGGCCAGCCCTCAAGGTGTTTCGACACAGGCCCCATCCAGCCCGCCCTCAGAAACACAGCATGCATCAATATTATATGAGTGTTAAGGCATTTGTGAGTTCATTTGCGTGGCTGAGTATTATTGAAAAATATTTAGGATTTGTATGTATTTTAATAATTTATCACACTAAAAAACACACAACAGGTTCTTAGGGGGGGTGGTCACCCCCTCCGCCCCCCCCTTAAATCCGCCACTGCCTTAAGACTTACGGGGGCTGGTAGTAAACTTGAAGATAGCTCTCCGTGCCACGTGTTCGAGTAGGCTAAGAGGCGTGGCTAAGGGCCGGGGGCGCGGTTCATCACAGTAACGTGTCTAGAGGAAGTCGCAGTGGTGGGGGTGCGAGCCATCTGCCTTGTCCTTCCCCTATCTCATTGTAAGCCAATCTCCCCGAGAGGAAGGGTCTCGTCTTGCTGATATAACGTAACCGAGGCATGTCGAGACGAGGCGGCTCTCGCCGTCCGTGTAGCGACCCGCGATGGCTTAGGCTTTTTGTCTGGCGGCGCGT
>PNEQ01103883.1:0-23445 GCA_003012365.1 Medauroidea extradentata
TTTCTTATAATCTCTTTAACTGCTCTCTCATGTTACACAACATTAATTTCATTAGGCCTAACCTCCATTTTACCTTCCTGCACCTCAGTCTCTTTCTGTTCCTCTAGGCCTAACACTTCTACAACATTGGACACTACCTGTTCTCTTTACTTCAGCTTGCACTTCCTGACTATTCTTACTAGATTTTGTTTGTTTTATGCTAAATGCTTCTGCACAATTCTTAATTTCCCTACTCACCTCTTCCCTAAACTCCTTAACTTCCCTAATAATTTCTCCTCTCAGTTTTTCTGTTACTATTGCCCTAGTCTGTGCTTCTACGAGTGCCCTAGTTTGTGCCTCTACTAATGCCCTAGTTTGTGCCTCTACTAGTGCCCTAGTCTGTGCCTCTACAAGTGCCCTAGTTTGTGCCTCTACGAGTGCCCTAGTTTGTGCCTCTACTAGTGCCCTAGTCTGTGCTTCTACGAGTGCGCTAGTTTGTGCCTCTACTAGTGCCCTAGTTTGTGCCTCTACTAGTGCCCTAGTTTGTGCCTCCAACATTCCTTTTATGAGAACTATTAAATTTTTTCAGGTAGTAGCTGCCATGATTTTAGATTTTATTTCACACAATGTCATAAAATAGATAAGACAAGTTATTGATTTAATCTGTATTTCTTTATATAAAAAACTATTTACATTCCTAATTTCTTTTGTCTTCTCTGTGATTTAGGACACAAAAAAAAACCGTTCTTGATATGATGCACATTTTTATACGGCTCACTTTGGCTATCTATCTGCAGTGGTAAACACTAACCTGTTCGTTGGCTCCTCTGTTCTACTACTTTACCTTTTGTTGATATCTATGTTGCATATGTATGGTATTTTTTTTGCACAGAACAGAAAAAGGTTACTCAAGTTTGAGCCTCACACTGCCGCTGTCCTCGAATTGCCACTGTCCTGGCACTGACCTTAGTCGTTGTCGTTGTTGTTGTAGTTGTTGTAGTGGGTTCTAAGGTCTCCTGAGGTACTTGGATTCCCTCAGGTCCCTGTTCGGGCGCCAGTTGTAACGGGGTTGTTGTGTGCATGTAGTGTTGATGTGTTGATGTCGATGTCGATGATGTCCCTGTTCGTGGCGACACTTGTAAAGGGTCTGTTGTTTCACATGTTAGCTGTCGTCCTTTGCATTGTCGATGATGAAGTTTTTTGGGAGAGAATGTTCAGCAGCTTAATCTTTCACCCGTGCCCGGATAGCAGCTTTGCCCCTTAGGTTTTTATCGTTTGGGTAAAATATGGTGGCATAACTACCAATTAAAAAAAAAAACAGCCAGGAATATCTTCCTAACAGTTATTTATTTGTAGCCAACCAATCTGTTTTCTGACACTAGTTACCCAAGCCATACAAACAAATATCAAACAAAGTAAAATAGGTGACATCACAATATAGTTCTTACTGAGTGTCTGCCTAAGAGGATGTCATAACTCGCAACCGTGCTTTACCAACTTTAGTACTCACGAGTAAATAGTGCTCTGTTCACATATATGATTACACGGTTACATATGGTGCAGCACAGCTAGTTCTACCAAGAATGAAGCATAAAAGTGATGAATATAGTTCTAACTAGAGTAATTTTGCCCCAGAGGCTTTACTTCCCCGTGCCAGCACTCCCTTACACTTCCTGTCTGCCCCGCCATGACACCTCGACTTTAGCCGGCCATCTCCCGACGTCTGCGCTGAAGCTTCGATGTACCGCGACTAACTTTACTGGGCGGACACCCGTACTTAATCAGTCGAGCAGCGCTGTGATACAAAGGCACCCAAGTTGATTGAAAAGCTGGTGAATTTACATTTACTATGGAAGAAAAGTATGTAATATGGTTACTGACAAATTTGCAAAGTGTTTTATTCTGCTATATCAGCCAAATATTCATTAGTTTATTAATTGGAGAGTTGCTACATCACCAATCTGTCAAAGATCACCACCTTTTCGGAGTTCTGTTGCACACGACACTACCTCCCATGTCAAATGCCTAACGACATGTTCCCTTAGCCACATTCCAACACGTCTCTATGTCACTCCAAGCGAGTGAACTCTGACCTGCCTGCCAGATAAATCCCATTCCAGGAGAAGCAAGTTATGAGGCTACTTGAAATTTTAAAAATCCAAACAAGGCAAAATATAAGAAAAATATACTTGTGCTTGAAATTAAATTAGCTTTAAAATTTAAAATGAGTCCAAACACTATATAAATAAGATAAAATGGACCCGTAAAATTTACTACTTTTGTTATGCTTTAACTGTTAAAATTTAAATTTTTAATAAATTTCCAGTGTTGATTTCTTTACTAGCATCCCCAATTAATATGTTGGATCCTGCTGTATACATCCTTATACTTGGTTAAGTTGGCCTACTTAAATTATTATAAACAACAAAAAAATATTAGTTAAGAGAAAAAATAATTGAAATTACTATAATATGAAAAGAGGACTCAATACCACGCTCTGGGTGATAGGATAAATAAAACTGACAGTTATGTTTCTGGATATTTCACAATGTTAAATTACACAACGTTTTTTTTTTTCTCATGATTATTGAAGCATGACAGAGTCATTCTTTACACAGCATACAAAATTAACTACTTACTTGAAATTGCATCATCAAGTTCAAAACAGCACAGTTCCTGTACCGGCACGGCCGTGATCTTGCCTTGGCCAAGGTATACTCAAATGTCTCTTTTTGCCAAAATTGTCTTACGAGTTCACTTCGCAACCCAACTCTCCAAATCCTTAGCATAAAACTAGACCAAACACATGCCTGATACTTCCCAATTGTGTGATCTCTTCTAGTTCAATTACAACATTATGTGATCTGGTGATAGCTGTCCTGGCACAAGAAAATCAACACTCACGGCCATGGAACAAATAACAGGGACTTCTTTAAAATGATAGGAACTGTCCTGTAATCTTCTAGAACATTCTAGATGCCTCCAAGAGTATTATACATAATAAAATCTGTATACAACCCCCTAAAAACATTCCCAATATGAAGAACCCTACATAGCAATTTAGAAAAGGAATACCTTCAACTACTGAAATAAATAAAAAAAAGTGGAAATCCGTCAATACTACAAGACCACCTATCTGTTTCTCAAACTGCATTTGATTGTGTCTAGGATAAATAACACTTTTTACCTAAAACTGTGGCATGTTTTATAAACATTTTGTTCACACTTTGTACAAAAAGAGAGTACTTTTTGAGTGAGGTGGATGAGTATTTTTAAAACATTACTAATTTTAAAAATACAATTTTGGAGCGTTCGGATATTTTTTGAGTTATACCAGTAAAAATACATCAATTTATCCTCAATGTGTTGCTCAGTGTACCTTTACTAAAACAGTCATTCAATACGACAGACACAATGCTTTGAGTATCATACCGGTACATACACACAGTACAATGCATTTCTTTACATTTTTTCAGTCTTTGAACATTTTACATTAATTGTTCTAAGACACTGATGCATCTGTCAGTAACACCTGTTTCGTTCATTTGTTTCTTTGCCCTAAATAGGGAAACAGCTCCAGATAAGTGTGCACCAGTAGTAAACTGTCAATTTAGTTTATCTGACTAAACTCAGGTTTCAATGTTTTCAAGCAACTTGCTCAAGAAGGGTAAAAGTTTGTAGTTTTCTGAACAATGGCAATAAAGTTCTAGTGAATCTGAGTCAATTTTGGGTAGCTATTCACAACTTCTGGCACATCTGACATTAAAATTGACTTCAGTTTCTTGTGTTGTCTGGTAAAACGAGGGTTTACTGTACAGACTGCTGATCATTGCCAGTTATGTCTTGAGTGCCAACAACTTTTAAAGCATATAAACCACAATCATTCATTTCCTTAGCTATGGACAGCAGTATTTCCCTGGCAAAGAAATCAAGAAATTTGTTTTGAACATCTGGTTTGCCCTTGTAGTCTTCCTTTGTAACCATGTATGAGCACATTATCATCTTCAGGTATGTTAATACTGTGAGAACTTTTAAAATGCATATTTGTAATTTTTCTTGCTCATTGCAACATTATGAAATGATCTGAGCTTCTGAGCTTCAGTAGGTAAACTGTTGTAAGAATGGCTTATCTGTGCTGCTGTAAACATGCGTGCCCTGCTTTTCTGGTGAACCTCAAATCTTTCCAGAACTTTTTTTCCTATTTCTGAATCCAGCGGCAACAAAGGATTTTTCTGACTAATTTATCAGTTTGCAGTGATTTTCAGCATACACATAACAAAATTTAGAAAACATATTATCAGATTTGGAGAGTGTACAGGGGTACCTAGTTTTCCACAAATCTTGGAACTTCGAAGCTTTTTTCCGTGCTTTTGTATAGGTAAATGTACACAATGCAGAATTGGGTAATGTTCTGCTACTGATGATGCACTTTTTTCTTCAGAAAATTTACTTTCATTAGTATCAGTTTCAGTTTGACGTATATTTAATTTTTGTCAGTAGTAGTCTGTTTTCAGTCTGCAAAAAGAAGAGTTGCAATTAATTATAAGTTAAAATTTAGCTTGAACACGTAGAATGGCATTCATAATTGTATTTTATGGTGGGCCTTGAAATCACTTTGACCAAGGCGATTTTATTTCTCAAGACAATGTACTTGTCGATCAATGTTTCGTGGTCAAAAACTTGATACCACCTTTTTCAAGAAATTGTTAAGTAAGTACTAATTTTGTATTACAACACAATTTGTATGAATTATGAAGCAATGGACGACTTGAAAAGAGGCAGAGCTTCAGTCAGGTGTGGGATACAATTCCTATTTCCATGGATACCGCAGCCGAACATAACCTTCATTTAGCTGTTTGACTTCACATGTCCCGGATGAGATGTACGTCAAGAAAATTGATTGTTTGTTTGGAATATGCAGTTTTTTCAGGTAAACATTAATCTAATATATTTGCGTATCTTAACCATGAAATTGAAACTAATATTTTTTACCCTTGCGTGCAAATCTATGAATGTGCAACATTTTTGCTTTCTGCAATTACCAACTAACAAATCAGCATGTTTGTAAACAAGCTTTGTTTCCCACTGTACTTTCCCCTGCGGTAACGCCAGGGGGCATGTACTTCAAGTCGTCCATTGCTCAAAGAATCAGAGCTGTAGAATACAAATGAATAATGTCGAACATACACAAGTACATACGCAAGGTACTTGGTCAAGGGTTTTGCATTTTGTGATCAATGTAAGTCAAGAAATGTGAAGAGTAATGAAAATAAATATGTGTGAAAATCACTTATAACACAAATTAAAGTTAACCAATTCATCTTAGCACTTATATCTCTTGTAAATAATGCATTCTCAAAAATAGGAACTTTCAAATTATGATAAAACAAGCAAACCTATAATTTTTATGCACAAAACATCTTAAAAACTTTAGTTCGCCAGATATTAAACTATCAGTTATGTTTGAAACACAGAAGGCAAGCAAAGCAGACAACTAAATTTACAAAAGCATCATAAAATAATAGGAATAATAATTAATTGGCAAAGCTCATTTTTAGGCACCTGAAAAAGTATATGTTATTTTTCACTAGAAATGGTTTTTGTTTTCTCAAGAAATAGGTGTTATTTTCCAATTAAATAGGTGTTATTTATTCTGCTGAAAACTGTAATATTTGATTGATGTAATGACCATTAGATGATAAAATTCAACAATGTAACACTACCAAAACAAAGTTTGTAAAAATGTTTGAATTGCTAAGTATGAGATGCTAAGAAAAATAATACAAAAGCTAGTTTAAGTCAGACATCAAAGGAAAGCATTATGAAAAATTATATGTTTTCCTCATTCAAGTTCTGGCTCCTGGTTATAGTGCCAATCGCCACAAGTGTTGCCTATACATTACAGTCATTTTTGTTTTTTGCTGCATTTTGAGTTGCTGCCTTCAGAGATTCATATATTTTAGAAAGGTAAGTATTGTCCAGTTTCTGAAGCCCTGGAATGTCTTTGCAAGTTGGCAGAACATCTTTAGCATTTTTCAGCAAGATATGCTTTTGACTGAAAGTCTTGTTTAGGGCTTTGAAAATCTTCACATTTGGGTCTGAATATATCAAGTCTTGAAGTTTGTTGAGACATAAAGCTGAAGCTTTTTGGCACTTTTGTTTGACAAAAGCTTTGTCATGTGTGGTTAGAAAAGATAACTGACACTCAAAAGTGGCACAAAAAATTCCTTGAGAAGTGCAGTCAAAGCCTAGAATAAGATCACTCAAATAACCATACAGTAAGTGTGCTGTAGAGTATTTTGATCCCTCCAACTTTACTAGAATTTTGACAGGTTGAGAAGCATGTTCTTTCATGAAACAACACTGAGCCAGAAGAACTTCTGTATTTCTGTAATACCCCCCTATGTGACAGAATGAACACAGTCCATCATGGCTTGTGAGCAAGTTGTGGCATCAGCTCTTTCTAAAAAACTAACAGAAGAAGCTACCTTCAAAACAGGGTCTTCCAAGCTGTCTGGGAAAATTTTGAACAGTATTACAAAAACACACCGTCCTTTGCTGTCTGTAGTTTCATCACAAAATATGAAAAATGTTTTGCCTTTAACTAAGTCTTTTAGAAAAGTATCTCTTTCTTCAGCAAGTTTAGGGACATATTTTCCCTTCAGTGCAATTCACCCACACCCTCTATAAATGTGTTCGTCCACTCTCGGATGTTTGGGACATCAAACTTTTCAAGTAGTATATTTGCCTTTGCAAAGGCTTCTGTTGTTTTCATCGTCAAGTTTTCTGCTGTGATTTTTCTTCGTTTGGCTCTGGAGAAGCTGGTGAGCACTGACGTCTGTACTTTGTTGTCTGAAGCTGAAGCAGATGACCTTGCTGCACTTAACATGCGTAGTAGTTTTAATGTGCTTGAGAACACTGTCCCGTTTTTTGTAAGTGACTACACAATTACAGTGTTGGCACATAAGAGTTTTTGCATCAGAAGCATAGAGACAGATTTAAATTGTGTACCTTGTAAATATGCATTTACGTGCGGCTTAGGCATCGTAACAGCATGAAAGGTTAGGGCTAAACTAGCCCAATTCAACTAGGTGGGAAAATAATATTGTTTGGATGGTAAAGCAGTCAGTCACATAAAATCTGTAATAAACTGTCATAAATCAAAACTCTGTGAATATAATAAAACTTACGGTAAACAACGATTCGCGCCCAACGTATTATGTAAACATTCTCAACCAACCTGACAACATGGCTGCCACATTAGAAACATTTTCGTTTTGAATTCACAAAATCTTTGTTCAGCAATTTACTATAAGAACTATCAAGTGTTTTATTTTCTATCCTACAAAAAACTATAGATCACATGCAAATTTCGTGAAACATAAACTTTATAAAGCACTTTTCAAGTGAGGGAATTTGTGTTGTCATAGGTATATCTCTTCCAACGAGTGTATT
Source organism: Medauroidea extradentata (assembly GCA_003012365.1). Classification (NCBI taxonomy): domain Eukaryota; kingdom Metazoa; phylum Arthropoda; class Insecta; order Phasmatodea; family Phasmatidae; genus Medauroidea; species Medauroidea extradentata. The sequence goes on from PNEQ01103883.1 coordinate 7,435, forward strand.
TTAATTTTCTAGTGTTGGTTAACATGTAAACAGGAATTCAAAGACCCTTGTTTACATAATATTGTCGGTAATGCGAAATTATTACTTTAGGCCATATGGTAATATATTTAAAACAATTATAAAATTTTTAACTAGTGTTACTAAAATGGAAATCCATCACGTTAATGTTGGAATGTATCTTCTTTAATTATTTTACTTTGAAGTGTGGCAAGATAACGTTAAATTGCGTGAATACCAGAGAAATATCGGTTATTACAGAAAAATGTCTAAATTCACATTTTTTTCAAACTACTCAAAATCACGTTATCGCAAAAGCAAAATTTTCAGGTCTGTACTCATTAACTTTTCTCTATCAAATGATTTTTAATTTTTTTTACTAAAGCTTAGGTATTCCATTGATAAAAAGTGTTAGAAAAATTGATTGCAGGAGTGTGTTTTCTAACATTTGTCCAATAGTATTATGTATAATAATGTGGTACACAATAAGCAGACATTTACAAATAGATAGTCACACTTAATATATTGAATATGAATTATGTATTTGACAGTGTTTTTACCGAATTTGCTAGTAATGTGTAAACTGCAAAAAAAGTTTTTGTTCTTTAGTAATTTGGTAACTTAAGAGGGCATGGTAGATAATTCAACGCTAAAAGCATTAATCTATAACTGTAGGTTTCTTGAAGCATTTTTCCGAAAATTAATTAATAACAATCCCAGACAATAGTTCTAGCCGAGGTTTTAAACAAAATTATTTGCAGTATTACGAACTTCTGAGGCACAGTTTCTTGACGCTGGAAACTCGTGCATTTAACTGCAGCGCAAGAGATCAAGCATAACGAATTAGTAATTCTGGATAAATATTTACTCATAAAGTTGGCAAATACCATTATCTAGGCTTGTCATTGAGTTTTTTATCCATATTGGCTTCAAAAAAAGCATTGGAATCAATTGATGTTTTCAGCATGTATTTATCTACCACGCACTCTTAAGTATAACTATTGTTTTTAACACCAGACGCAAAAAGAGAGGTGTTATATATTTGACTTGTCTGTGTCTGTTGCATCGTAGCTCCTAAACGTATGAACCAATTTTGATGTTTATTTTTTTTTTTTGGAAGCTGACGTGATTGAGATTGTATTCTTAGTTATAATTCAAGGAAATATGTTCAGCCATTTAAAGATAGTGAGTTCTTTTATAGTTTTTAACTATTTATTCCAGGAAGTGTAGTGATGCACTGAATTCAGCTATATAATCATTGTTGTCATTTTCATTGTAAACAATGAATCCTAGACATTTAATAGTTAGCAAATGTGTTTCATATTCTTTGCAGATCAGCTAAAGTAGATTTGTCATGAGGATTATTAAATTACTTTCTTTGATTAAGTTCACAATTTACAACACCCTGCCAACTTTTTACATGACTTAAGGCTATGGAAACGTTGCTCTGGGGTTTCATTAGATTGTGAAATAATGGTATTCCTAGCCTTTATTGTTTTAAATAAACTACATTCTACATAACTTTCTTTAGATCTCTTGGAAGTCTTAATCAACGCATACCTCTCCAAACAACGCTGTCTGTCTTGTGGACTTTTTTGACTGCGCAGTTCGGCCTTTTGATTAGCTTCAGATAGCAAAAACTGTTGTCTTTTAGGAGTGTAATCATCAGGCTGCGTTAATTTGCACCTTTTAGCTTGATTTTGAGCTTTTTAGTTTTTCTCCCGATCCCCATATTAAACACTTTCACAGAAGCTTATAAAAATACGAGAAACTATTCAAATAAACTTAATGGTAATTAAACTCTGCAACCATAAACTGACTCTACGAAATAATCACCTAAACATAAAAGAATTACAGTACTATTATCATGTACCCAAAAAAATTGTTTTTGTTTGTAGTCAGTACGTACCCATCACTTATTTACAAACAATATACTAAAGAAAACAAGAGATGTACAAACAATAAGTAATAATAATAAAATCTTTAATAATACTTAGTGTATGTGAGTGATTTAAAGGAATAAAATAAAAGTAAAATTAAAAAATTTAAGTAAACCCTGACATAAAAAAACTCTAAAAAGTAAAAAAATATAATTTCTCTCTTGGCCTTTTGAACTTCATTAAATGTACCTATTAATATTGTGATGATGAGCGTCATCACGTCGAGGGACCGCTAATTAAATGAAATAATAAATAAAGAATACAAAAAAAAAGTTAATTGATAGTTATAAAAGTATGGACTATATGACTACTTACTCAATGTAAGCAACGTTGGCATGTAACAAAACAATAATATCCAATCGTTTAGTTATCAGTCTTGATTAATTTATTCCAAAAAATTCGCAAAATAGACCTAACCGTCAAAGACATCTGCCCTGACGTGTCTGCCCGTTCGTGCCTGTTCGGGTTGCCACATTCTGTGACATCCCTGCCCCCTTGCCCTATACTGCGCATCGTGCACGGCTATCGAGCGAACGCCTCTTATATAATTGGTACAATATTGAAACACTGCATGAACTTAGGCCTTGTAAGATTGATGTACAAAACTAAGTTCATACTTACAATTTGAAACTAGTAGGTACTTTCAATTTTTTTTTATACCTATGTGTAACTAATTATACTTCTTCACATAGCGGTCCCCTGACTTGATGACTCTCATTATCAAAATTTTAATAGGTACTTTTAATGAAGTTAAGAGGCCAAGAAAGAATTTTTTTTGAATACCTTTTAGAGGTTTTTTTTTGTCAGGAGTTGCTTAAAATTTGTAATTTTACTTTTATAATAGTGAAGTATTTTTATGTACGCTCAACTGATTTACGAAGTATAACAATTTAAGATATAAACATATTTTGTATAGCTTCACTTCATATCTGCTTTAATAAACACAAATTACAGTACCTGATTCATTGTTTAGATGTAAGACAATGTTCTTGTAGTAAATAACTCAATGTACTTGTAATAAATAACATAATGTTCTTGTAATAAATAACTTGCTGTTCTTCTGTGCATTAAAATAACTGCATACATTTTTAACATGTCAAAAAATGTTTACATGTTTTAGGTTTTCACAACAGGTGTTTACATTCTTCATTGTCTTCAGAAATTTACTTCATACCAAACAAATAATTTAAAATACGTCTGTGCTGAAGTGAACGTAATAACATAAACTGAACACAGTTGTTTGTTAAAGAGTTGATTATGAAAGTTAGTGAACATTCAACTTTTGAACAAATTTCTGGCTACCTGTAGGTGCCATCATAATTTCAGTAGGTATCCATATCAATTTCGGTGTGGGTCCTTATAGCCCTAGTGCGGGTCAACCCCCCCCCCCCCCCCCGGCCACAATGGTTTCTACGCCCTTGCCATGTCGAGTAAACTTAATTGTGTTGCTGTAGCAAGAAGCTACTATACACATTTGTAACTTTTTGTATTTCTAGCCATACCTGTTCTTACCATATAAACAACTGGATTTCACACAGTATGAAGAACTTATCAGTTGCTGTATAGTGTGGTGCCTCTCTGCCATGCACCCACAGCTTGCTCAGCGACCGGGGTTCGATTCCCGGCGGGGTCGGTCCCTGGATTTTCGCTTCTGAGAATCATGCTAGACAATGCTGTTGGTTGGTGGGTTTTCTTGGGGATCTCCCATTTCCCCCACCCCTTCATTCCGACGCTGCTCCATACTCACCTCATTTTATCGCTCACCAGCGCTAAAGACCTCAATGTTGAACGCTGACCAAAGTCATTTGCTCGCTCGCTCGCTCAGTTTGTTAGGGGTTCATCAAACGTAACCGTACAAGCAGTGCGGGTTCTTACAATTCAGCAATTAGATGAAAAAAGAAAAATAACCTGCAGAACTCTAGTAAATTTGAGGTTTATTTAAAGTTGCAACATTTCAGGCTTGTTACACCAGCTTAGATACTGACTGCTAGGGATACCCTTTCTGTGAACCGAGTAAGAAGTTAACTTTATGTGTTCAAATTTAACGTGCAGTGATCACCAATAACTTTACTGCAAGTTCTTTAATCCCAACTTCACATGTTAAAAATGAAAGAAAGAAATATTAACAATTGTCGCACGCCATGCTCCCGGCACTTAACCAACTGAACCTTTCCTGTACTGTTCACATCCATCCATGCATCCTGCCTGTCCATCCCTCTCCATATGTTGCGAACTTCAAACCTAACTTTGTGGGCAAGGTACCAGCGTTGCCTGCCAGTGGTGCCACCTTGCTACCATCTATTTTAAAAAATATTACGTTATAAATTTTACACTAAATTTTAATGTGGTAATATTCACAATGAATTTAAGTAGTGTAGTAACATTTTAGTTTTCGTACAAATTAAGTATGTTCATTTACATTAAGTGAAAATTGTGTTACTAAGAGAAAGAAAACATTAAATTCAAAATTTGTACGGCCAATTATAAGCAGTCTGTTATTCCATTGGTTACAATCAAATAGTACACTAATCTTCAAAGTTGTCTTTATAGGCAAGTCTTGCACTAAAATGAAACATCAAGACTTTCTTGGAAAGTCTATAAATTTAGCTTGGTATATCTGACCTACTCTTAATCCAAACTTTACAGTGAATATATAACTTTGTTAAATACAATTCATAGACGTTAATTTTAGCAAAACACATACTGAAATTTGAACAAAGGCCGATTAGAATACGTAATTTAAAATTGTAACTCAAGCATTTGAACATTATTAAGAAAACTTCTCTAATCACCGTTGAGAATCAGAAATGATTTCTAAATTACCAAAAATTAAATGTCGCTTATTTTAAATAAAAACTAGTTCACAGTAACTGAAAATTAATTACTTTATATCTTAATAAATTTCCACTGACCTGCTTTCTCTTAACAAATACCATTGCTGGAATGACGACCAGATCTACGTTAAACTGGCAACAAAATATATTAAATTTACGTTAGAAAATTAATCTGGGGCCAGCCCTGGACCACTCTACATTTGTTTGTATGAACAGACATAAAATAACAAGTCCAGTGACATCACAGAGTCATCAACATGGCGCACTCATTACTGAGCTAAAATTAGCGCTCTTATTGTTTAAGTTTTCTTTACTTATAGAGACTAAAGTAAAGAAAGTCTGGTACTGATATTCATTAAATGTACAATTAAATACAAGTACGTATTATAAAAAATAGGTTACATCCCATTGTGTAAATTATTTCGTAATTTTGCACTAAAAATGTGCGTGAAAATCATATGTGCTTGTGTATTAACACCCTTTTATTTCAATATAAAGGATAAGAATTCTTGGATGTGCACTACACACAAAAAATAAAAAATAAGGAAGAAAAAAATGCTGAGGGGTAGTCCTGAAATGTTGGCGACAAGATCTGGGGGGGGGGGGGGTGGTAGGATAGAGACTTTCTCAGTCTTTTCTTTCATCATCTCTCCTCTTCGTTTTCACTTTTTCCACCCTCACTCCACCCTACAATTCCAGCTTCTGTAACCATCATTGCTAATTCACTAATTATTTTGTTTGTCCTTATCCAAGGTCTTGTTCAAAGTGTTTCATGTATGTGCTTACACAATACATGGACTAAACCAAGTTCTGGTTTAAAGTGTTTCATGTATGTGCTTACACACTTGAAATAACGTGGAGGACTGAAGCAACTTGAGATGTTAATTTTGACTTCTTGTGATCTGCAATCAGTGGCAAAGAAGGTAAGGGAGAGAGACTCAGCTCTTTATTTGGGAGGAGAGAAATGTCACATAAATAAAAAAGACAAGAGTACTGCTAGCCTAGCACAGCAACTCTCTCTCATTATCTTATCTTCAGTTATCTTATCTCCACTTATCTTATCTCCAGTTATCTCCATGGCAAGTTGGAAGCAGCAGGCCAGGCATGCAAGCTGCAATGTGTGTGTGTGTGTGTGGATATAGCATCACACCAACACACACACACACACATCATGCACTCACTCTACAAACTAGAAAGCTGAGTGTCATCGGAAGAGAAAAAAATGTTCCGTTATCTTAACTGACTATGAGGTTTTGTCAGGAAAAGTTAACAAGATACAGGCTTCCTTTAGTCAGCAGTTTTCTTTGCCCCGTTGTTGCAAATCAGGTCTCTTGTTGTTGCAAATCAGGTCTCTTGTTGTTGCGAATAAATCGCAAGCGAGTCGGTAAACAAGTTCCGCAGTTTGGGGTTGGTTTGTTGACAGCAGCTGGAATCCCTTCGCTACTACGCAATAAGACTATTTTCTGTTGCTCAGTCTCAAAATTTTGAACTTTTCTCCAAAACCGGTGATTTTTAAAGGGTTTGAAAGTGGAAAAACTTGAAAGAACTGTGTGAAATTAGTTTTATTTAATGTCACATATCGTGAAGGTACATATCTCTTACACCACCGTCCATATTTACTGCTTGCTTCCAGTAACCGCTCTTATGAGGAAAAGTCTCGTAAAAAAAAATTAAAGCAGGTTACTAATTATAATTTAAGAAAGTCAGAGAAGCCATATCAGTAAAATAATTACATTAAACTTTTTGGAGGGTTAAAACCGCCCCGCACCCTACGGTCACGTACGCGAGAAAGAAAACAAAAAATAATTTAGTAGAAGAGAGTTTCAAGTCCAAAATAAAATTTAACACATTAAAAAAGAAAGTTCCGGCAACTGGTGCCTCTCGTGCACATTATATGGCCACACTTTTACATTTAACTAAAACTTCTGGGACAGCAGCCCCCGCAAACACATCCTGACTGATTGGAGTCTTGCACTTAAATCTTACACAAAGATAGAGGCAGGCTTGCAGGAAAGAGTACCAAGGTCACAGCGCCCTTCGCCGCGATTAGCTGGCTCTGAGTGCTTGATCCCGGTACTTCCCCCGTCTGTGTGCTACATCCGAAAACAACTAAAAAGAAAATGGGTCGCAAAACATCGCCAAATATAGGCATAGAAACTGAAAATTAAAGGGCGAGCACACATCACCTAACCATCGCCAAATATGGGCATAGAACTGGCACAGACACAACAAAGACAAAGCTATTGTGAGGCGGTCCACCCACCACTTAGGCCTTTATTGTTTCCTGTTTATTTATTTCCTTATGTTTGATTTATTGAATTTGCTATTATATATTTCATTATTTCTGGTATTGGTGACAGGAGTTTGGTAAGGTATTGTTTGGCATTCTATCTGTATCAGCTTTGAAATTGTTAATTTTTATATGTATTTAATTTTGTTTGTTCAGGCTGAGGCAACTTTGTGTTTTAATTTAAATTTAATATTATTATTTGCGGCTTAACTGTTATTGTATCATAACTCAGGGCTGGGTGTATTGTTGGCTAGTTCTGTTTTGTGGCACAGGTGTGCCCACCCAGTTCCTGGAAATGCTATATTTAGATTTTTAACTGTTTTTCTAGTACTTTTACTTTTCACATAGTGTACGTGCGCCGCCGCTCGTTGAGTGTGCGAGAGGGACGGTAATATATTTGCACGGGCTGGCTTGAGTCAACGGAAGGACACGTGGTTCAAATATTTAAGATTATGTTATAAATTATTATGTAATTATGGTTTTCAGAAGAATATTTTCACTTTAAAAGTTGTTTAAAAGTATAAAGGTTTGCAATTTGTCATTATATTTAATTTAGTTTTAATTTTCAGTTACGTTTTTGCCTTGGTGCGCTGGGTGGCCGCTAAAGGCGCTGCAGGGAGAGAGCAAGCTTCGCAAGGTCTGCCATGTTTACTTGTTTGAACGAGGTGGGAGATGGTTTGTGCTTACTTGTTGTCTAGTCGCGGAGCAAGATGGTTATTTGACTTGTTGGTCAGACGCAGACGAAGATGGTCGTGTTGAGCTGTGCTTGGGCTGTGTGGGAGCGAGGTGGCGGAGTAGCGATGTATAAGTAGTTAATCTTTCATCTTTTAGTCACAGAGTGGAGGGCTCGCACGTTTGTGAGAATATTATGATTAAGATGTCGTGGTTTGTTTTAATCTTCGAAATTTTGTCTTAAATTCTTAAAGTTTTGGGGTTGAGCTGTTCTCTCCCGGGAGCGTCAGGCTGATGAAGAGTATTATGATTGAAATCTAAAACTTTCAGTATGTAAAGTTGATCTTTTTTAAAAAAAGTTATTTAATAAAACAGCCCCGCCAACAAGTTTTTATTTGTATGTAGACTACAGCAAAACTACTATACGATCACAACTGGCCACGTGAGAAGTTAAGTCAACAATAATGTAGCTTCGTTCAGTTGCGTCTGACGCGCTATATTTTTTGGTACCGTGACCAGGATGTGTGGTCAACGACGACTGCAAAGTTATCTTCATTCAGTTAGTGCCTGACGTGCTACATTTCTGGTGCCGTGACCAGGATGGTCCAATGATGTAAGTCATCTTCAGTTAGCGCCAGATGCGCTACACTATGCCCCCTCCACCTGACCCTCTGGCCATAACAGTTAATATTATACCCTAACCTGAATTTAAATAATTATTCAAATAAAATAAACAAAACTTTTCTCCATAAGAACAGTTACCTTCAGGTACAATTCATTAAATATATTTAAATTAAATTTAAAGAAAATAAAATAACAAATAACTGTACCCCTGCAATGCTACATAACCCTCCCAACTACTCAGGAAAAATCAAACATTTTTACTGAGTAGTACCCTTAAAACCAAACAATGCATGTACTCACAAAGAAAAAAAAAATAATAATACAATTACTACCAAAATTTTGAAGAAAAACAATATCGACATTACCCTGTTAAACCCGAAAATACATACATAACCCATATTAATTACAAACATTTTTACCTTATTAACAATACTGTGGAAAGGGATAAAAATATATTACTAACTTAATTACAAACCAATCCGCATTATAACAACATAAATTTCAAGCAACTGTATCCCATAAGCTGCTTCATCAAACAATAATTACCGTTTTCTTTAAAATTTAACATTACTTCACACTTTTGTTGTACACTAACAATAAGAAATTAAATTCTTCAATTAGAGCATTTATGACACATTAAGTGAAAATTTAAATTACACTTAATTTTTTTTTCTTACATGAAAATACAATAATTTTTTTCTCCATACCTCTATTACCAATTTTTTACTTTTTTTTTATTATATTGTATTACTATGTTAGGTAAAGAGGAAAATGTGTAGAGGATTGATTTAGTTAGCAAATATGTGTGACATGTTTGTGTGACTGAACTTGTATAGGCTATAGATGGAGAATGTATAAGGTATGATAAAAGAATAGTTGAAACAAAATACCATAAATTAAAATAATGACTGTTCTGCAGTACTGTAAAGTTGAAACTTTAAAATTAATTTTTGGGCAAACTTTAAAGACCTAAATTTCAATTTCCATTTGGTAAAGAAAATGTTCACTCAGCAAACAATCACCTTAACCAGTCAGTGTAATTAATCCCTTTTAGCTGTACACTTACTTGAGAAGCAGTCCTTATACAATAGCACACTACATAATATTTTCAAACAGACAATTCAATAACCCTTTCTTTAACCTGGACAATACACATTTTCTTCCAAGTATTGTCTGTCAAAGTTCATACCTGTCATCTTACCGACATTAAATTTAAAGTAATAAATATCAGATTTACCTATTTGTCTTCTCATTCACAAAAACATTTAATTTAGTCCAAAAGAAAACAGAAAATATTTAACATTTACGACAAATAAATCATTTTAAGCATAGAAAAAAAGTAAACAATAAATAACAATATTAACATCTGTAGCATTCTTACAATTCCAGCAGAATTTAGAATTCCCTTAGTTTTTTATTGCACAGTCGAACTATATTATTACTTACAAAATTTCCTTTTTTCATCAACCTGGTAGGGTAGTCTGCTGCCTGACCTTCCAATTCCTTTAAAAACACATCCCCCCTCCCAATAAATTTACAATACAACCACAAAATAACACAATATCTTTTGATTAATTTAAAATCACCATAACACTTCATAAAAAAGCACGTGTTACACGGGTAATGTTAGAAAGAGCTAAAAAATCATATTAAGTTTTATCCTTGTTAACACACTATTACAATATTCCAATATAATAAATTATTTCATAATTGTATTTTATGTCACAGCAAACTTAAACCAAGTTTAACTATCAAATATTACCTGAATTGCAAGTTTTAGTTAGACGAAACTCCAGTCTGAATACACACACAAAAAACAACTTCAAATCCATGTACATAATTCTAAATACAATCTCACACAATTTGCGTCTCAATTAAATTTTTTCCATAACCTCAAGAGAATTATGTGACAATTAGCACCCTTCACCTTATACACATTTTTGCCTACAATTATCTCAACAGTATATGTTTCTTCATAAATCTTGAAAATTTTTTGATATTCTTATTTAATAATGATGACAAATGATGAGTAGCTACTAACACTTCATCTCCCTCCTTTAATACTACATTATTACACTTACTGTCTCATTTTTTTTTTACATTGCTTGGTTTTCAAGTCCAACCTCTTTAATACCTCACCCTTTTGATTACATACACTCAGCTGACTGTCTGGAAAAGTTACAAAATTACATTGTTCAGTTGTTGGCGTACCTAAACCCATCACTTTAATAGGAGTTGCTCGTATACTTTCATGCCAGCAACAGTTTAACAATCTTTCTACATCTGTGATTATTGAGGCCCATAAGTTATGCTTATGATGACAGTACAACCTGAAAATTCTACCTAATTCTCTCGTAACCCTTTCAGCCAGGGCCATCGAGAGCCATCTCGGGCCCTGTTTTGGCGTGGTGACCCGGGCCCCTTCGCCCTACCAATCGTCTTATTTTACACCGTTAAACTGTTTAATAAACAAGGATGCCTTGAATGTTTCCTATATGTCTTATCATTAAAGATTATGATAAGCTTTATTAGCATACCTTTTGTTGGATGTGTATTAGACCTTTGATAATTACAGATTTTGATAGTTTCACACAGTTTTAGAGCGGAGTCACAAAACATACTAACGCTTATTGATATATTAACTTCTTGCATTTATATTTACAGTAGGGCTTTTCGTGCTTTTTTTTTAAGAAAATGTTTGATAATTTCCTGAAACTCCAACCCACGGGAGAGCTGCAATTCAAGAGCTAAAGTTCCCAAGTGAGACCACCTTTCTTATGTCATAGTAGATCGCAAAAAGTTTTTTACTCTTGCTAGGAGACTAAAAGATCTCTCGGCTTCTGCTACAATAACAGGAAGGGTGCAAAATATTCGTAACACAATGCAGATATTGGAAAATACACTACCAAGTTTATGTCTGGTTAATGTATTCAACAGTTCGGAAGGAGTAAGGTCAGCTTGAAAATTCGCAGGCTGAATTGCTCTAACATGGTCCATTTCCTCAACAATGTTTTCAGAAATGTCATCGATATAAACTTTCGATAAAACTTGAAAACTTTTTACACAATTCTTCAATCGACATTCTTGAATAGTTCCAAAGAAAGTTGAATGTTTCGTCAATGTTTTTCAAAGCACTATGTCGGGTAATGGGATTGGCCAGCACACTATCCAACAATGTGTAATAAACTTTGTGTTTAAACATATCTTCAGGGTTCTCTTCAATAACTTCTACAGTCCTATCTGTAAGCAGTTTTCGTTTTTGACGCTTTTGTGTTTTCCACAGTGGTGAATATTTATGTTTTCGCCCAAATTTTACTTCTGCCACAATAATTTCCCAGTTGTTTCTCAGCTCTGTGAGATTGTCAACTAGTTGGGAGATGTTCCTGATCTCTTCATTGACGGTGGCTTCCCTTGCCTGCAAAACTGTGTTTACATAGTTGATCTGGGTCAGCACTTTCAACCGTATGGAAGACATCAACACACATTTAAAAGAATGAATGTACTTTTCTATACCCTTAAAATCCATCATTGTCTCAGCTGTCAGATTAAGAGACTTCACTTCCTCTATAGCTTTCATCATCCTTGGAAGATGAGCAGTGAATGGCTTAACACAATCCACTCTAGCAGACCATCGAGTGTAAGATGACTTATGAAGAGAGCACCCAATGGAATTTTGAAGAATTTCCCAGCGTTGTGGACTTGAATTGAAAAGATTATTGCACTTGTGAAGAATCCCAAAAATGTAATAGCTTCTGGACAAGATTCAGCAGCTTCTGTGTCTGCGAGATTAAGGCTCTGACAGGCATATGGACAAAATAAAGCCAAAGGGCTATCCTTTGTAAGCCGGCTCTGAGCACCTTTGTGTTGTTCTTTCATGTTAGTGTCATTATCGTACCCTTGTCCTCGACAGTCGCTCAGTGGTATGTCATGTTTTGATAATGTAGATTGAACAAGTTCAGCGATTGCTTCTCCTGTCTTAGAGCTGCAGTCTACAAAATTCAGAAACCTCTCAGGAACCTTATTGCACAGCTGATCATTTTCGGTGCACAATTTAAGGTAGCATAGAATGAATACAGTCTGTTCTTTGGGAGCTGAGTCGGGTGTCGCATCCACAATAATTGCTTAGTACTTTGCGTCTTCCCTTTCCGTCAAGATAGCTTGAACAACACATTCGGCACAACACTGTATAAATTCATTTTGGCTTTCCGGAGACAAATAATGTACTTGTAACCTTTTGTAAGCATTTTGTGACAGTTTGACCTTGCTTAGATGTTCTTGTAATATCGGATCGTAGTGACTTATGAGTTCTATGTTCCCACTAGATGACTGTAGCCTCTCAATGCCAATCCTCTTTCGCCTAAGAAGAGTACGGTGTCTTGTACTCTTACGAGAATTTTACTCCATTTGTCAGCTTCCCCGTTCAACTGTTCACTCAGCATAACATCTATAGACTTATTACAAATAAAACAGAAAGAGTTGTGCACAAGTACTCACAGGATGGTACTTGCAGATAGAAACACACACACATAGGACGAACACATTTCTCCGCGGACGCGCGGTCACGTTTCGCAGACTACATCTGCTTCATCAGGTGAGTGGAGGCACACTGAAGTCTATTGTCCAGCGGTGGTTGGTAATCAGTACACCTAGCGGCCAGAGGGCGAACTAAGGTGAAGACGTCTTTCCATGTTTCGCCATTCAATGTAACAGCTTCTGTGATTTACACTGTTTTCGTGTTCCAGTTTTTTCCAGTATTTACCAATCACATACCCAGTTGGACATTGTAGCGTGGCCCACGCCCTGACCCCAGATTAATTTTTACATGTTTATTTTACAATATGAAGTTTCGATTTTATTTGTCATTTATAATGTAGGCCTCATGGTCATTTTAACAATGGTGTCTGAGAGTTTTGTTAAGAACAGTTTATTAAGAACATTATTTGTTAAATGCCAGCACATCAGTGGAAATTAATTTGTATTTAAGATTATCAATTTGAGTAACTGTGAACTAATTCTTCTTAAAATGACATTTATTTTGGTAATTAGAAATTACTCATTTAACAGACAGGATAACATTTTTGCTTATTTATGTTCATATTTATTTGAAATTTAAATGAATCTGTTTATATTCAGTAGGTTTCAATATGTATTTTTTGCTTAAATTGTTTTTTTCATTTGAATTTAACGAAGTTGTGTGTTCGTTGTTAGGCTTGGAGTGTGAAAAGGACAGAGATATCAATCTAAATTTAGTGTTTCCAAGACAAGTTACTATATTTCAGTGCAAAACTGAGCTATAAACATAAACGTTAAGGATTTCCGGCCATATTTGGTTGCAACCAATAAGATCATAGACTGTTGCTGATTGGCGGCGTCAAATTTAAATTTAAACGTTTCTTTCACCTAGCAACAAGGTTAATAATAAATGTATTTGTATATGGTTGATTTGGAAACTAAAATGTTAATGTTTGTAATGATGTGGCGATATCATGAATTTTAAATGTTCTTTAGTTATGCAAAAACATTATATTTTAAGTTGTTTCCTATAATGGCCGCGGGGTGGCACCACTGGCCGGCAACGTGGGTAGTTTGCGCGCGAGAGCGGGAACAGTCATTGGCGAGATGTAGCCCAAGACGGTTGTTTGTTATTGGCCGCAGAGGCCTGGTTCAAGATGGCGGCAGAGACGGTCGCGCGGAAATGCAGTGAGCGGGTGGTTCTGCTATATTGGTATTTTTAATGTTTAAGTGATTTGTCAAGTTGGGGCTTTTTGTTTCTGTTTAAGAGAAACTGATAGATTCGGTGATCACCAGCATATAGTTAGTAAAATTTAACTTTTTTTTCTTTCGTTTCCTCAAGAGTGTGCCTCCCTGCAGTTGGAGTTCAAGCAATGTATAAATCTGGAACGTAATTTCATGTAATAAACCCCAAAAACTTTTGTGAAAGTTCTGCCAATTTATTCCTTGTCTTGTACGTTGGGAGAACCTACGCCCTGTTGTGTTGATGTCGCTGAGCTAGTCGTGGACGTGGAGCAGTGTGACTTGCTACATTTTTGTCTGCCCAAAATGGGACCTGTCACATTTTGTCAGCCCAACGTGATAACTGTCACAACATGCTAGTGAAGATCGATGTTGATATGGAAGTTTGCTGAATATTCTGCAAAGAAAGCAATACGTATAATGTTTTCTTATTATTGCTCCATAAGATCCAATCTCTAGGAATAGTTTGGCCATTTTTCATTGTAAGTTGCTGAATAGAAAGAGGTAAATTGTGGCCATCCTCGTCTGGTGGAAATGTTAAAGGGTTTGGCGAGGCACCTAGTAGCACAGCTCATTCAATTTGATCTTTAGGCACTAACTCATTGAGCAAAATCCTATGTAAGAATTGGACTCTGTCATTTTTTATTACTTTCCAGTTCTGTTAGTTTATTTTCTGCACTACTGGAACTAGGGTGATGATGTTCACGATCCAATTAAACATTTTGCTCTGGTTGGTCTGATGATATAGTAACAAGATTTGAGGAGATGAGTAAAGTAGGGTTATCACCAGAGAGTCCTCTTCAACATTATCATTCTTCATTGATTTTTCTTCATAAGACACCTTTTGCTCCACTCCAGCATGAGACTGAGCATCTTCTGAAACGAGTATTTTTCTTTTTTTTCGAAAAAACCCCTGCAGTCAAGATTTGATTGGCTTTTCTTGGATAACTTTTCTCTCTCTTCTCTATCTTTTATTTTTTGTGCCCCAGATTTATGGTGGTATTGAGCACTCATTTTTGCAAACCATGAAGATACCTGAAAAATAACATACAATTATGTGTCGTGGACAAAAAGACATAATATTAAAAAAATATTAAAATATTCTCTCATTAACATGGCATCATAGACAAGTCACTTAAATACAGAGAGAAAAGAAATTACAAATTGTGACACAAAGACACGCAAATCTTTCATAATGATAGTCTAGTTAGTACAATAAACTAAACATATTTACTTATTTTATTTGTTGTCACAAAGCTGAGCGCAAAGACTGTTATGGAGTGACTCCCATTCACTGAGGGGAGTGGGAATCGTGCCACTGTCAGCCAGCCACTGAACTATTGTGTCTCATTTCAGCTGGCAGAAAGAGAGGGAAAAAAGGTTGGGGTAACAGACAGTTTTAGGTGGGTGGTGGAAAATTATAGTTTTGTATTTGAACGAAACAGACATTTCCCTCGTGGAAAAATAAATAATATGCTCTCGGTCTTGTACCGTATTCGCCCATGTACCTCTCGCATCCATGTAAGCTGTGCACCCCCTTTTTTCAATAACAAATTTGAAATATAAATATGTATATATGTATGTGTGTATATATATATATATATATATATATATATATATATATATATATATATATATATATATATATATATATATATATATATATATATATATATATATATATATATATATATATATATATATATATATATATATATATATATATATATATGTGTGTGTGTGTGTGTGTGTGTATGTATGTATATACACACACACACACACACACACACACACACACACAGAGTAGAACCCTGATTTTATGAAATGCCAAGATACCTGAAAATGTTTACTCTAAATCGATGTTTCGTTAATTCCGATTTCACCCCCCCCCCCCCTAAAA